>JAVFBX010230894.1:0-10840 GCA_034783855.1 Mopalia kennerleyi | reverse complement strand
ATGTGAATTTTCGTATTAACAAATAAAAAAAAAACAGACAAATTTTGACCTCGAAGGGGCCGACCTACCTTAACAGAATAATAGCCAAAGAATGGGCTCCTTTTTAGCAGGTGTTTATTTGGCACTCTTGGTATTTTGATCCTAATAGATATTCAACATAATATTTAAGCAAAAAATACCATGCTGCTGGAAAATCCACTTTCTACACTGCGTTATTACGGGGTGGTACTAAAGATGTAAAGTGATGGTGAAAGTTTTTGCGTTTTTGCTTTTACCGGCTTTGTCAAATCGTTTCAATACGAAATCTTATTCCGATGGCTTTTGAAATTTTTTTTTTTTCCCCTGCCCCTCAAACAAGAAAAAAAAAGTGTGGTATGAATACACCTTCAAAACAAGAGTTATCTTTAAAAAGATATAAAATATAGAAAGAACACAATTTGTTATCACTGTGTTCTGAAAAAAAAGTGTCTGGACCCCTGATAGAGTGTGTTTTTTTTTATATTAATAAAATTTCATCTTGATTCTATTGCTTCCATGCCTTATATTGTGACATACCAATACAAAAAATGTGTTTGCTTCTGTTATAGACTTGAAGATTACATACAGATGCTGGAGAAAGAAGTTAACATAGACTTCTGTCGTTCCATGAACAGGATTATATTTGACAAGACAGTTGCTGATGACCCGATTACGTTTGCTTTTGTCACTCTCCCTCCTCAAGCAGAACTGACAGTTCCTGAAAGAGGTGGGTCACTAATTTAAAGCTGATATTTTTTAATTTGCATACCATACAAGATTTGGTATAAGTTCTAATGAACGATCAAAGAGTCTGAAAATCTTGGCAAGGGAAGTGATTTGACTGGTGAGTGGTGACCTGTCCGGTTGTTCAAAACACCAATCAATTCAAACAAGATCACAACTCCTTTCTGTTCGGACATCAGAGCATCGTGCTGTAGCACCTCATTCTCATCTTAATATTCCCATTTAGGCAGCTTCAGATGTCATGGAAATTTGTTTGCTTCTCATTGATATTAATATATATCTATACCTTGTAAATTAACTGGTACTAGTTCTCACTCATGGACGTACAGGTCTATCTTGAGATCCCTTTGCCAGTGTGAGCAATTTTTTAAAGAATTGTAATTTACATAACTTTCCAGTTTTTACAACCTCTTTCTGCCCGCGGCCTTGGTTCAGTGGTTAGCGTATCAGAGTACTGATCATGCTCCATGAACCACTCACAGGATCACTTTCCTTTGTCTGCCTCCAGTACATGAAGGAGTCACACATGGTGGCTTCACCAATCAGTGGGATTGTTTGGGAGTTTCCTCTCAGTTTCCCACCAAGCAATTCATGTTTTCTTTTTCTGTGATTTTGTAAATACTAAAAATTCAAACACTTATCCCTGTTTTTTTATTTCCAGCTTGTTTCATGGATGTACCAGACTATCCATTCGACGAACAGTATGATAAATTTGCCTTCAATTCTTTACTGACTTTACAAGAGAGTATACAAGCCATAGGTAAAGTAAGGACAGAATGTAACAAAGTAGCTGGTATGTCCCTCTTCCATGTACCTACCACCAAACCAATGAGACTGGAAGAGTTTGAACAAACACAGTCACAAGCTACTTCACAGGTGATTATTTCAAACTATCTCAACAAGTACTGTTGATGTTCTGGAGCATTTGTAACCATTTTTTCTGCATGTGTTGGGGTTAAACCGATTCTTTCAAACCTGATAACCTTTTTAGACGGATAATTAAGATGGATTAACAGTATTATGACCTGGTAATGAAGCAAAAAGCTGCCAAATTAAAAAAAATTTATCCTAATCTTCTGACAACTAATAATGTAAAGGTTATTGATTCAATATGATATACAATGTATCGTAATATAAAGCCTACAATGTATCGTTATATAAAGCCTACAATGTATCATTATATAAAGCCTACAATGTATCGTAATATAAAGCCTACAATGTATCATTATATAAAGCCTGTCCACGCCAGGGAGCGCATTGGTCTGAGAAAAGTAAAGACATAGTATAGGAACCAGTCATTTACCCCTGCTACTAGTCCTTCAGACCAGTGATTGTTCAAATTTATTACATTACATATAGCGAGTTTACCATTGCGAACCAGTAAAATGATTTCCCGGCACTGGCAAGCTACTGTGATAAATTACTGGTTGGTCTGATTTCTAGAGGTTTTAGCGTAATCGTATCCCTGCACACTAGCGTCAAACAATTGACTAAAGTGTCAAAATACATGATTTGTGTATTGTTGATGTTGGGATTGATTGTATCTGTACAGGTTGCATTGTTTCTGAAAGACAGCTGGATAACAACCCTGAGGGCGGCCATTAGGACTAGCCTGAGAGATGTAGGCAAAGGCTGGTTTAATATCCATGAGACAAATTGGGAGGTGTACCAAATTTCCAAACTCAAGAAATTCATGGAAATGGTTAAATTCATCATGCAGGTAAATGGAAATTCAGTAAATTTTCAAAAGGAGGTACATTATTTCTTTTGATAAATTTTTTTTTAGAATAGGCGTTCTTCTTTTGATTGTAATAAAGTTGTTGTAGTTCCAAAACTTGGCGTTCAGAATAGCTTGGAACATGCCTATACTTCTTTAGACTTTTTCCAATTTTTCATTTTCAACAATGTAACAATCATTCTGTCATTAACCTAGGTGATACTCCTTGCTGTTACATTACAACATATTTAAAAACTATTGAAATTGTTTAATGTTAATATATACTGGTTCTATATACATATACAAGAGTCTTTGTTTTAAAGTCAATATTATTGGTTCTTTAGTTGTAGTAAAACCATAAATGGCCCAATATTTGTATGTTAACAGGATTCCCTGCGCTTCCTAGTACAGGATTCCCTGAGTAACTTCACTCAGATGATTCATGAGGCCTGTCACTCGACCTTTGCCCTCAGTGAGGAGTTTGTTTGGGGTTCTGATGTCATCAACAGTAATTTCAGGTAAGCAAAGTTCTCAAAGCAATAGGAAGATGTTATGTTGTTAAAATATGGAAGGTGTTTATATTGATTATCCCCTTGCAGCAAACCAAGACTATCTACCATATATACGAAAAAACACATTGTATTCAACCAATGATTGGAGTTGAAAGCGCAGTTATCTATTCCATTACGCGATGAATCTGTATCTTATCCAATTAAATGCTTTGCTTGTTTTAGACCCAGAAGAAATGCCCTGTTTTTGGTTGACCTGATTCTTGATAACCAGGGTGTCCACTATTCGACCAACCTGAATAACTTCTTGCACACAAATGGTACATTGTTTGACAAAGGGATCCTCTCAACACAGAACGTTCCTCAACTGGAGAAGGTTAGATTCATTCTGTATATTACATAGGGAAGAACTGCCAATGTCAGTCTGTGAACAATTCTAGTTTATTCTGAATATTGTGTACATACTGCAGACCTGTCTACCTTTTTGAGGGGCCCGCAGCCGTGGCGTAGCGGTTAGGGAGCGCGCTGTCTAATGCCTACTTTGATTTACCGTTCATAGGATCGAGTGTCTGTCGACCTTCAGGTATATGAGTGAGTCACAAGGTGTGGCTCCGGCAATCGCGGGGGTGGTTTTTACGATGTTTCCTCCCTGTTTTCCACCATAATAGGGCCAGGAACAGTGTGAAGTGGACGTTAAACCCTAATCAAACAAACAAACAAACAAACAAATAATTTATGCTGAATTTTGAATACACAAATAACACAATACATGTGAAAACATGTAACATACTACACAAACAGTAGATGTTCAAATACTAGATTTTGAATCCACGATGGCAAAAATAATCGGAAAAGCAACAGAAAATACTCTGAAAGAAATTTATAAAAGAAGATAAGAAGCATAATGTTCACAAAATACTCTTGAAAGTCAGTAAATACTCGAAAAGATATTTTTATAAGAAGAAAATACGCATAGAGATCCAAAAATACTTCTAAAAAATTAATTGATACGCAGATATGCTACTAGTATTGAATAGTCAATTAATTGATTGGTTATACAACATAAACAAATAAAATTCAACGGCATTAATTGAGGTATCAAATATTTCATCAGTATAATGTTGAGTGTTTTATCTGCACAGTATATAATGGAGGATATCTTCTGGTCGGGGACACCATTACTGGAATCTGTTGGTGAACACGAGCCCTTCGTAGAGGAGCTGAGGACAGCGATAGAGGAGGCCTTGAAGAAATCCCTCGTGCCAATGAAGGCTTACTGCAGAGAGTATGAAAAACATCTGGAACTCATGAACCTGGATATCAATGAATATATACGGTATGATTACTATTTATCTTGGAATCTCATTGTCAGTTTTCCTAACATAGATGTAAACATATTTTTCTCTGACAAAAAATGTATCCATTTGACTCGAGATTACAGATCAAAATATGACCTGTTTAAACAATGACATACTTCCTAATCATTTCTTTTAAGTGACAATTAAAATTTGTTGCATTCAAAGTTTGTAACATATAAATTTTGTGTTTTCTAGGGGTGTCTATTACAATAGTAGTGTGGTAGTTGACAATATTATTGCGACACTATCGTAATATCTGGGATAGTATTGAGATACATGGGGCATTGCCATACCATTGTGATACCTGGGGCAGTATTGTTATACTATTTGAATACCTCTGGCTTGAGTTTACATAGTTTCCTCAACAAACTGTCTCTATATAAGAGTAATACCCTTGCGTACAACATTAAACCCCAATCAATCACAAACAATCTATAAGAGCCTTGCAATTGCGGGGTTTTTTTTACAAGATTTTCCACTGTATCTAAGCAAGGAACAATGTGACAGTCTGTCATCATATAACTGATATACACTTGGGGGCGACGATAAACCCCAATCAAATTACGAGGTTTCCTCCCAGTTTTCCACCATAATAAGGCGAGGAACAGTGTGAAGTGGACAATCGGGTGCCATACGCCGTTGAGTACGACGTTAAACCACAAACAAACAAACAAACAAACAAACCATCAGGCTTTATATATACATGTATATTTCCTCCAAATCAGGGGCTGTGGGTTAGTGGTTAGTGTGTCTGCTTACTAATCCTGCTTCGATGTACCATTCACGGGATTGAGTGTGTCCGGTGTATTAGTGTGTCACATGATGTGGCTAAAGGCAACCGCAGGAGTGGTTTTTATGAGGTTTCTTCTCCCTTTTCCACTGTTATTAGGCAAGGAACAGTATGAAGTGGATATAAATCATCATAAAAGTGAAATACCCTTGAGTATGACATTAAACCCCAATCAAACCAACAAATGCAAATCACATGTCATGTTTAAGAAATAATTAAAATAAAAATGTTAATTTCTCACAACACTCCCTCGTGCGAGTTTGGGTCCCACTCTCTCATATATGTGTGTATACTTATCACATTGTCCCAATACACACATACATGTATGAGCTAAAGACAACCTTCACAAATTTGCATGATGGAGTGACTATTTTCTCTAGCAGTAGACTAGAAGCTGAAAATCAGACTACTGCTGACGATGATGATGAGTAAGTTCATATTCAGTGGACGTATGGATAGGATATCAATTTCATGTCTTTTTTTATATTTCTTTTATATTCAGAGGAAATGAAGAAACTTTCACAATTTAATTTACCTATGATTTATTTATTATTTCCATCACCAAACATATTGTTCACAAAATGAGGAAAACACAGTAACAATTGTTATGTGCATATTGTCCTCGTCCGTTAAGTAATATCATTGCCTTGTTCACTATCTTATTCTCTTGTTCATATATTGCATAAAATGTACACAATTGTAAAATCCTGTCTATAACTATGTGTGTTCTTTTGTTCTTATGCCAAATTGCTTTCCTTTTTTACAGAAGAAATTCAATATTAATATATATTTCAGTTCATTTTGAATTTTCACATTTTCCTTAAGTCTATGTGCACCAAATTTTGTGATAATGAACAAACTACAATACGTGGGTTTCATAATTGATGGTTAAATTGATAAACTCTTCCTGTGCTTTATTTACTGTTTTATTTCAATACACTAGACTGGAGGGATTTAATGAGTGAATGGTTAATAAGCTGAATAATAAGTAATAAATATATTTCCACTTGCAACCTTATAATACATTGCAAAAATGTCGTAAGCTTTCTTTTTTAAATGACTATTCATAAGGTTAAATAAACATACATGTAGGTAAATATTGTAGAATATCATGTTTGTTTTGATCCTGTGATATTGATTGTTCAGGGTCTTGTTGCTTTTTTAAATGTAATTCCCCTCAGAACATAAATAAAGCAATGAAATATGTATATATATTCTAATATACTTTAATGGGATTGCAATCAGTTTAAGTAAGATGTATTCATTCATTTCTTCAGGCAATACGAGAAGCAGGGGCACTCAAATGTAGAGGTGAAGAAAGAAGTGGAGATGCATTTGGCTGAGAAGGAATTACTGGAACACGCCATCCCTAGTAATGTTATCATTGGACCCTTCTGGGTTAACACAGAAAATGTACGACAGACACTGTCCAAGAAACGAAAAGCCCTTAGCAATGCTGTCCTAGAACTTCTGGCAAGGCAGCTTAGAAAACAAGCTGATGATGTAAGTCATATTAACGTCATTTTCATTAAAACACCATTGTGTAAGTTAAATGGATTTTTTATTTTGTTGTTTTGCGCTTATTTTTAGCCTAAATGTCTAAGTTGAAAGAGGATACTCTGCTTTCACTAAATCTCCTTCTATTTATATACAACAGGCATTATAACATCTAAAATGTCAAATTTCATATAATTTAATTTTGCTGATGGACTTCAGGAAATTTTCGCAAAATGTCTAGCAATAACTTCCTCAAAATTTTTTTACAATTGTACATTCAAGTGTTTTCTCAGAACTAGTGCATGGTATGCAACCAGTTTGGATACAAGTACTTTTGATATTGACATTAATCTTATTTGGTGTCATTAAAATTATGTTTTTACGACAATGCAATCAGCAGTTCAAGTAATTTTGTTTAACCATTCCAACGCATTTACCTCCCCTTTAACTACATGCTAGTTACATTTGAATCCCTGTTTTATAACAAAGACATTATTATTGTATATAGAAAGAATGTCCTACAATAACTTCCTTAAGATTTTCTAACAATCATTTTTCAACTGTTTTCTCATAACTGGTGCATAGTATGCAACCAGTTTTGAAACATGTACTTTTGATTTTAAAATAAATCTAATTTGGTGTTATCAAACTATGTTACAGCAATGGTTAGTTTGTTATTTTTGTACCTCCTCTTTAGTATACATAAGTTACGTTTAAACCTCTGTTTTCTTCTCGTACAAAGGCTTGTGAAGAGTTCAAGTCAATCAGCAGGAAGCTGTATGAGAAAGCTAACTGTATTGAAGAACTGGCAGATATGAGGGAATGGATGAAAACGATCCCAGAGAAACTACAAGAACATCAGGTTTGTGTTTCTCAATGCTCACACTTTTGATGGAATATTATATGTGCTCATTTGCTTAATGTCTTTGTAACGTAGTGTTTGACAGACATATTTAAACTAATCGATATTAATTAAATCTTGTCTTGCAGTTAAATAAAGATAAACTGTAAAAAAAATTATATTTTTATGATAACCCATTTATTGTGGGTTTTTTATATCTATATATTGAGGTAATAGCGATCCATAAATGGCTTTTAAAACCTTGTTTAAAACGTCTTCATCCTATCATAAAAATTTAATTGTTTTATTTTTTGATCACAGGAGCTGATAGACAAAGCCATGGCAGATTATGAGTTAATAGAAGAGTTCTATTATAGTCTCTCCACTGATGACTTCAATGCTAAGTATGACTTCAAATAATTTGTAAACTCTTTCAACTCATTCACTGTAAATCTAACATTAGACTCGGGAAAACATTTTTTTCTGTTCTATAACTTGCATATGTTGTTTTTATAAATTGATTTGAATTGATTTTTTTTTTAATGGGATACAGTTAAAAAATATTGCAGATTTATTGTCATTTTTTGTTGGTTCAAATAGCAGTTATTTCCTTTCACAATGTGTTGTTGGTTGTTTCAGATGGACTGCTATTGGCTGGCCTCACAAGATAGAGAAGCAGATGGACACGACCGATGCTCAATTGGATGAAGATGAAGAGAGATTTCACAAGCTACAGAACTCTGACCAGGCTAACTTCAATGACAGACTGGACACATTGCAGGTCAGAAACCTTCCTTGTAGTTGTACTGTTAGTTGGGAGAGGGCTTTCTGTTTCCCTGATGCTTGCGGGGCTTAGGGCTAACATGGAGCCAATGTGTTCGTGATGCCAGTATTGTGTTTTGTTCTGACGTGCCGATGTTTGTAGCCAGTGATGTCATGGCTTATTTCCTTCAACATTTGGCTGGCACGCCATCATATGAGTGAAATACCCTTGAGTACATCATAAAAATAAGGCACGCCAAAGCGAAGAAAAAATAAAAACTTATCCATTTTTTTCCATGAAGTACACTTTTTGCTTAAAGTAATGAAAAACATTGAACACTTTGGCGTACCATATTAATCCCCAATGAAACGAACAAACTATTTGTAGTCGTAGCTGCTAATACCAGTTTTAAGTCCATAATGACATAACAGCATTGGTACATTTATCTACATCCAAACATCGTCCCTCAGGAAACCAAAAGTTGTTTACTTGATCACTTGGTAGCAATTCTTGATTTAAAAAAATATATATATAAAAATGTAAATGAGTGAGTCACAAGATGTGGCTCCGGCAATCGCAGGGGTGATTTTATGAGGTTTCCTCTCGGTTTTCCACCATAATAGGGCTAGGAACAGTGTGAAGTGGACAATCCGTCATATAAGTGAAATACCCTTGAGTACGACTTTAAACCCCAATCAAACAAACAAACAAATCTTTTGCTGGAGTTATTTGTATTATACTGGTTAATATCCTACTTGTACAGATGGTTGTTGCTGGCATGGCAGCCTACACAGACATCAATAAAGCTCATGAGATTGCCAATGAGGTGAGACGTGTGAACAAACAGCTCAAGGATGCTCAGATTCTCTCACAGACCTACAACAACCGTGAACGACTCTTCGGCATGCCGGTCACCAACGTAAGATTTTCATGTTTCAAAGCAGTTTGGAGTTATTCAATTTTAATGGACCCATTTTCTTAATTACATATACAGTGTATGCTCGAGATATCTGTCCAGTTTTCCACACAGACTATCAATTTCGTTTTTGTACTGTGAATAGTGGTTATACTGAACAAACAATGCGTGGAAAGCCTGTCTTCACTATTATCATTTTATAGATTTAATTTTTTGGTTGGTTCTGTCCAACACAAGATGGTTAGAGGTGTAATTTGAAACATACACCATATCCATTTTTTTATCAATGTAACATATTGAGTAGAAAAATAGTAAAACGTTTAAATAAGTTAAATTTGTATATTACTTTTTCATTATTAATACATTTACAATTTCAACATATTTCTTTAAACTCTAGACATTAATGACAAATAATACAGGCAGAGCAATATCAATATAAATACCTATTCTATCAAGCTGTATCATCATCAGAGTTTACATAAAATATCTTGGGAATAGAGGCTCACATTTAAGCTTTCTCTCTGACAGATAATTTTCAAACTTCGAACCAAGCAGAGATTAGTCATGGTCTACTACTTTAAGTACATTTGTATGATCAATGCAATCCACCTTTTCAGCACATCAGTTTAATTTTTGTAGAAATTGTACTGCCACTGTTGACACTTCGCTTAATTTTATATTCATACAGTTATTTGTTTCAGTGAGTTGCCACCTTATATTGTAGATACTGTCTTATGAATTGTCTAATCATATGTGCTTGAGTTTTTTTGATTTGGCCAATTTGTCCTTGAATAAGCTTGTCATTTTATCATGCTCAAAAAGCAAATGAATGCACCCAGAAGAGGAAGAAAACTTTATATGTGTTTATTTGTATTTTACCTTTCCTGCACACCCTCTTGTCTGTCCTCTTGGTTTATGTTCACATTAGTTAACAGCACTGAAACTGGCAAAGTGATTAACTTGTCAGATCTCTGTTTTTGTTTTTAAACCAGTTATTTTTCAAATGCCCAAAAGTTAAAATGGTATTAATTTCTTTTGTGAACTGAAAAAATTGAAAAAGTCAAATTTTGAGATATTTTGGTTAACAGTAAATTAATATATTGATTGAATCAAAAGTATTTGCTGCACATGGAAGCATATTTTCTAAATTTCATATCAAATGTTAATCCAATAAAATAAACTTTAATTAAATTGGAGAATAATGGTTTAAATGTTACCTAACCAATAATTCTACTATGACTATCTGACATAGAAATGTTTACAAAAATGGAAATATATTTTATTATGTGGTCAAACGTTTTTAGTGTCATCATATGACAATCCAAGACTATTCCAGTTTTTTACGATACATTTCCAAAAAAATTATTTTGACCTAAACTTGTAAATCAAAGTCTATTTTAAATTCTATTTCGACACAAGATTTGTCTTGTAATATCTCCTGAACCCATGCACTCTTTATTATATGTATCCTTGTTTTTGTTGATTCCTCTCTAATCTAATCCATTATTACACCCCCCATCCCACCTAAAGTCACCAACCCACCTTATGCTTTGTGCGCATTTGAGCACAGCCAAATTTGTGTTGTATCCACCCAGTATATTAATTACCTAACCCTCAGCACCCCCTGTGTGTATTTGAGCACAGTATTTCTAGCTCTCCCATCATTAGTAGTGCATACACTTGTGGT
>JAVFBX010230883.1:0-10840 GCA_034783855.1 Mopalia kennerleyi | reverse complement strand
TACCTTTGTGCCAAGTTTGAGATTGCTGCGTAAAAAAGTGCGGAAGGAATAGCCCGGACAAGATCTGAGTGGACGGATGGACGGACGGACGGCCGGCCGGATGGACGGACGGACACTCAAGGCGCAAACCTATAGTCCCCTCCACCTCCCGGTGGGGGACTAACAATTAGCTTTGTTAAAGTATCCCAAATGATTTTTATTAATTGCAACAAATCCTCCTTCATCCATATTATCCCCAATTCAATAAAAACTTTTTTTTTAAAATTCAAGTTTGTGCCAGGTTCAGTAAATCAGATAGATGACACAGTACCCCTGTATCATAAACAATGTTTTTTTGTTTGATTGGTATTTAACGTCGTACTCAAGGGTATTTCACTTATATGACGGCGGAGACAAATACAAAACGTACAAACAGATCAGCTTCCTGCTCCCCTTTAGCTCGGAGAACACCATGGTAACATAAAGCTCCTCTTTTCTCGCCATTTTACGATAGACTGAGGAAGCCGGGAGAGTATTCTGCAGGACTGGCCAACCCGCTCCCCCACCTGGCCATAAACAATGAATTTATTTTTAATTTGACACTTACAGAAGTCCTGTCAACAGCAAATCTAGTCTCTGTGTCACTTAGATTGTAGAAGACATCTCCAAACAACCCAGCATCAAGATCAGTGGCAGTTACAGTCGTTACCAAATCTCCTACATTTGATCCCCCAGCTGTTCCGTTCTCATTGATTTCAGCAGAATAGGTACGCTGTCAACAAATTATTATAGCAATTATTCCACCTGCACATAGACTGTCTTTGTGTTTTTTGTTGTGAAGAGGAAAACAAAACTATATAAGAAGTGATTACTAAGGTTGATTGTTCATAAATACAGTAACTTGTCCTTGAAAGATCATTGAATTTAGATTGATTGCTTGGTGTTTTAGGCCATGCTTAAGGGTGTTTAATAAATATAATGGCGGTGTTTTCCAACAATTGTTGACACTAACACAACCATGATGTGAAGCATTCCCATAATGTTTGAATGTATATCTTCCCCCCAATGCCAAGAAAAGACAGCATTGCTCCTCTTCAAGCAACTGCCCTTAGGAAAGAGGTCTAATTCAATTAAGAACAAAAGCTTCTAAAAACATTTGAGTGAAGATTACTTGAAAAGCAAATGCTGGCAAATAACTTACTGGATTAAATCGGGGCACATTATCATTAATATTGATCAGATTAACCACAACATTGGCATCTGTTGATTTGGGAGTTAATCCATTGTCAGTAGCTCGTACTGTAAAATTGTACACTTTAGGCTGAGGGTTTCCTTTATCATAGTCAAAATCCATTCGTCTGGACACAGTTACCTCCCCTGCAAACAAAACAATATACATCTTATATGAAATATCTGTAAATGACAGCATGTATGATTACAAACAACTGACACTGGGACATATTTGCAAAAACGTTTATAAGCTAGAAAAACCAAAGGACCTATTCATGTTCGCATTTCATTGGAAACTAGACCATAGCCAGAAACTCATTTAACATATACCAGAGGCTGCTGATGTGACATATAGGAGTAAAGAATTATTTGAAAATGTTAAATTGGTTGTTATTAGTTAACCCAGATACTCATGAAATGGTTTCTATGTTATATATTCACCTGTTTGTTCATTTATAGAGAAAAACTGGCCAGGGTTCCAGACAAGCTCGTATCTGTCAATGGCACCATCAGGGTCTGTAGCCACCATAACCCTAACAAAGGTCCCCGGTGTCTTCTCTTCAGCTAGGTCCTGAAAGTAAACTGGGTTTGTGGTTGTCCATGGTGGTTTAAAAATAGGTGCTTTGTCATTCACATCCAGAATGTCAATGATGAGAGTGCCCGTTCCGGTTTGCCCCGTAGCATTCCTGTCCACTACAACTATGGGGTATGTGATTAAGGAGGTCTCGTCACGGGATAATTTAGCACTTGTGCGTACAATACCAGTTTTTTCTCCAATACTGAATAAATTCTGAAATTAAAACAAATGTTCAGATACAGTTCTCATGTCAACATTATAAATACATAAGAGTGAATTTTACGTTATTTCATTTATATTTGAGCTAGCCTGCCCAGTAAACTACATGCAGTTTAATTTTTTCTCACTTGTATTGTTCAAATTACATTAGCAGAAATTTGTTACTATTAAACTTATAATAAGCCGTAATTTGTTATGTTGCCAGAAACTTTCTTTTTTGTGATTATAAACCTAATCAACTTTGGTGCATTGATGAACTTACAGTAAAGTCGTAATCTGCCACATTAACTTCCCCTCCTGTTGGACTGTAGGCACGCTTAGGAGAGCCGAAGGAATAGCGTAGGTCAGCCGTGATATCGGGGTCCAATCCAGAGATCGTTCTTACCACATGGCCGATCTCTACATCTGTTAAAAGAAAGCTTATGAATATCATCTTAATTTGGATCTGCCTCAAGTAATAGCGATAACAAATCATTTACCATATAACATTGATGGATTTAAAAACACATACAAAGATCATTATGTCACCAAACAGTTAAAACAAGGCAAATTTTGAAAATAATTTTGTGCTTTCAATAGAAGGAAGTCCTGTTTAAAAAAACAACAACAATAGAAATACAAATCTATGAGGATCTAAGACAGGAATGTTTTACACAGAAATCTCCTATATAGTGTAAAACCGCCTTTGCACTAGAAATTGTTTTACAACCCAGGCAGCTTAGATAATTTTTTTTAAAATTATTTGAATTTGAGATGTGATTGATTGGTGTTTGTAATATGCTCTTACTTTCATATACAGAGGCTCTGAGATTTGCAGGCTGGAAGTAAGGATCTCTGTTATTTTTATCCAGTATGTTTACTTTCACAGTGGCAGTGCCAGTCATCTGGGGACTTCCGTCATCACGGGCTATTACCTGAAATACACAGCAAAATTCAAGTTAAGTTTCATTGGAGAGGGAAGTGGTTGTCTGACGATTTAATGATATGATCAAAGACAACCAGCACAGTAAGAACTCTCAGTCACTGTATAGTGATGTCAACCAGTTTCATTACTTCTAATTTTAAGGTAATAGTTAGCTGGGGTTTACTTCCAATTGCAAAGTGCGATTAACTTTCTGGTATAATGAAAAATCAGCTAATGTTAAGAACTTATACCTATCTTGCTATTCACAAAGAGTAGCTTAGTTACTGTTAAAAAATATTAGCTTTGTTACTATTAACAAATAATAACTTTGTTACTACTAACTATTTGTTTGCTTGTTTGCTTTGGATTTAACGCCATACTTAATGTTATTTCACTCATATAACAGTGTGCCAGCCTAATGGGTGAAGGAAACCACCACCGACACCATTATTAACAAATAAGATCTAGGTTAGTAGTAACAAATTATAACGGTTACTAGTAACAAATAATGAAGCATATATTCTATTACAAAACAAGAAAAAAATATAGTTACCAGCATTGTGTAAGTTGGCTGCATATCAAAGTTGAAGGTAGCAGTTTGCATGGTTTTAATATCCCCGGTTACAGGGTCAATATTAAACTTATCCTGATCTCCACTAACAATCTCATAAGACACAGTTCCAGTGGCATCCACGTCAATGGCAGACACAGATGTTATGGGAACAACTGAAAATTAACAATCACAACTTACTGGAAGCAAAACAAAGGCATCACAAACAAACAGATGGATTTTCTCTTTCCCTTCAGCTCTGAGAGCACCAGAGCAATTAGCAAAGAACTTATTCTCTCTCTTATGCAGGGACGACTGGAAGGAGCTGAATTTGGCAATAATCTGACTAATGTAATACATGTAGAGCATTTAAATTTAAGATAAGCCATAAGAAGCAGAAATCACACACAGGTTCATATTTTAAACAAAGATACATGCAAACAAACAATGTTACAGAATAGGACATTGCCCACAATATTTACCTCCTCTTGTAGTTTCTGGTATAGAGGATTCATAGGGTTGGTTAATAAACCGTGGAGGCCCATCGTTCACATCCTAAAAGAAAACACAATTATGTAATGGCTGAACTGGGTCTAATGCTGTACTTATATCTCACTCAAACTACGACTGGCAAGCCCAAATGGTGAAGGTTTATTTGTTTGATTGGGAAAACGAAATAAAACTTCGTAAAAACCACTCCTGCGATTGCCGGAGCCACATCGAGTTACTCACACATACTTAAGGCTGACAGGCAGACTCTAACTGTGGACAGTACATTAAAAAAGGATAAGTAAGCACACTCGCTAACCACAAAGCCACTGCAGCCTCCCCAAATGGTGAAGGAAATCCCTCTCTATATTATTCCCAACAGAATGTTTTCTTACAATAACTGTTATTATAACGATAACAAGTTCAGAATGTTTAGGAGGTTTGAATGTAAATGAGCTCAGAACTTACAATAACTATTATTATAACGATAACAAGTTCAAAATGTTTAGCAGGTTTGAATGTGAATGAGCTCAGTACTTACAATAACTTATTCTAACAATAAGAAGCTCAGAATGTTTAGGAGGTTTACATGTAAATGAGCTCAATACTTACAATAACTGTTATTATTTAACAATAAAAAGCTCAGAATGTTTAGGATTGTTTGTTTGTACATCATACTCAAGGGTACTTCACTTATATGACGACGACAAAAATAAAATGTACAAACAGATCAGCTTCCTGTTCCCTTTAGTTCTGAGAACACCAGAGCAACAGAAAGCTCCTCTTTTCACGCCTCTTACGATCGACCGAGAAGCCGAGGGAGTACAGAATGTTTAGGAGGTTTGAATGAAAATGAGCTCAATACTTACATTAACTGTTATTTTAACAATAAGAATTAGCTCAGAATGTTTATGAGGTTTGAATGTAAATGAGCTCAATACTTACAATAACTTTTATGGTGACTAGGGCTGTCGTGTTGAAGATGCCATCGAATGCCTGAACTGTAATTTTGATTCTGAAATATATAATAAACGCTCATATCAACAAACAAAATAATTATTTCAGTATTTTAAAGCATAGAGATATTATACTACATTATCAGTGGGCTGGGCTGGATTGATTGGGGTTTTAGGCCATATGTAAGGTTCCCAGCCCTATGGGTTTACCACCATGATTGCCGGCTCCCCACGATTGCCGGCTCCCCATGACTGACGGCTCCCCATGATTGCCGGCTCCCCATGATTGCCGGCTCCCCACGATTGCCGGAGCCACATCATGTAACTCACTCATATACCTGATGGTCGACATGTTCCAACAGTAGAAATGGACACTAGGACCCTTCTTCCTGTTTTGGCATGCATGGTCAATATTTTACTTTTAATCAAGATATGAACCAACACTTAATAAGTGCCTGTATTCGGTATCATTTAATATTTGAGGATAACAAGTTATGCTGGCTAGTATAGAGCAGACAAAGACAAGCAAATAGAAAAAAGAAAATGATCTGAACATGGAAAACTCTGAAGGACAATCCAGTTCTTACTTGAGGTACTTACAAATCAGTGTTTGGTTGAGTGTCATTGAAGCGGACATTCCTGACGGCTCTGACAAACCCAGAGATTGGATCAATTGTAAAGAGACCTGGGGTACCATCCTGCGAGACCACAGTGTAGCGGATGTTGGTCGCATTATCTCGGTCATTAGCCTAGTAGTAATGAAAAATGAAGGCAGAAACAAGTAACAAAAGGATAATAATTACAGGATACACTCCAATATCTTACTGCTCTAACATTTAAACTCAATTTCATAGCCCAATTTTGTCTACTGAAAACCCAGATCTTTAAAACAACCAGAACACAGGCAGCTTTTAAGACTGGATTTTAATTTCATTTAAATGACCATAAATCCTCATCAGGTTTATGTTCTTACCACAAATTATTGTCAAAAAAAAAAAATGTTAACATAAAATAACTTGCCTTAACGTTAATTGCAAATCCCAAGATTGTTTAACTACATACCTGCACATATACAGGAGGATCGGGCAGGGTCTCTTTCTCCATGATGGTACTGCCGTAATTACTGATAAGAAAACGTGGACTGTTGTCGTTTACATCTATAACATTAATTCGTAGCTTGGCAGGTACATCTTGACCTTTGCCTTGTTCATCAGTAGCTTTAACTACAAGTTCGTAAAAACGCAGCTGTTCAAAATCAATACATGGCCTCTCTCCTGGCGTGGCACAATCACTAACTGTCACTACACCACTATCTCTTCCAATCTCAAATCTGCAATATAGAAAAAATATAGTTATTTGTAACGAAGAGTTTTTAAAATCATTGGCAGCAAGGCTGTTAAAGAGCTTGCACGTTCCGCTAATGAATGGGATTGCATTTAATACTATTGCTTTTAAGGTACGAATACAAAATCAATTAATATGTCTGTATAAATCTCATTCGAGTTATTAATATTCTTATAGTGAACCAAGGTTATGATATTACTCTCGCTTCATTTATGTGATATTTGTCGAAAATTTCAGAATAATCCGACCTTTCAATGTGGAGTTTCAACGCAAATTTACTTGAAAAGCCCATTCAAGTAATTAACATGCATGTTATAAGCTGAACTGATAATATCCATCTCATCGCATGTTGTGGAACATTTGCCAGGCTATTCAATTTAGACATACAGTGATTGAAGTAAATTGGACATCATTTCCTCTAACACAATATCACTTAATAGGCATAAATAATATCCAGAGAATTCAATATAATTTTAAAAGCTGTTCCATACTGGGCAGATAAACTGTGTGTAACATTTCAGAAAATTCTCTGTATATTTAATTATAGGAGCCTTTACATGGCTGACGTCAAGGATGCTGATGCCGACACCAAGGGTATAACATACGTTCACCTTACTTTGTACAGGCGAGATAAATTTAAAAAAAAATATCTCACTTTATTGTTAGGACAACTAAACAGAGCTGAGGGAAAATCCCAACTGGTACTTTATTATCACTTTACTCAGGTGCATATTTAGTTTGTGTGTGCTTGGGTATGAAGCCATAGATGAGGTTATTTACCTGATAGAATCGGTTCCAGAGAGACTGTAGTATATGCTTTGGGTTCCTAGGCCAGGTGTATTGTCCTGATCAAAGGCCTTTATAAAATTAAATAGAAAAAGAAAAGGGTAATTCAATTATGAACAATAACTTGTTTATGGATTGATTTATTACATGTAGGAACAAATAATTGATCAACCAACTGCTTTTAGGAAAACAAATGGCAATTTCTTCATTGAAACAAAAGCTGAAATAGAAACCCTTCTTAGAAAAAAAAAACTAAATTGTCAAGGTGACCAATATTGAATGTATCGAGTCGTCTTTGTTGAACAATGTGATTTTGCACTAGCTTCATAATGTCAAAATGGAATTGAAACAAAGTAACAATATTTAGTTTTTTCGACCTTTGAGTCAACCAGTAAATTTTAATCCTGTGCATTATAATTATAATCTTTTGGAAATACAGTTAATAATGTGAGAATTTTTCTTAACTGATCAGGAAAATTGAAGGGGATTCAAGAATTGGGTAATTTAATGAATTTGATTTTGCTTACAGAAACTGTTGTGACATAGGTGCCTCCAGCTGCATTTTCATTGACTGTGGCAACGTAGCTGGCAGGAGTAAAGACTGGTGAGTTGTCATTGACGTCTGTGATCTTCACCGTCACCAAGGTCTCGCTGGAAAATAACTCTGGAGTGCCGATCTCTTGAGCAATTAGCTGTTGAATACAAACAGGTGAGTTAATGAGTGAATGTTATAACTAATTTCATTTCTTATTAATGAGTGAATGTTATAACTAATTTCATTTCTTATTAATGAGTGAATGTTATAACTAATTTCATTTCTTATTACTCGATGGATAGATCAGTGAATTTTACTGACATCACATAGCAGGCCTGTGCTGTTGGGGTCTTCAATTGATATCCAAACTCAGGTTATAGGTTTCCCCCAAACGGTCATTTTGCAACCCAGGTATCCAATGAAGTTGGTATTGCAAAGGTAATTTTGCATTGTCTTTTATAATAGTACATTAATGTTTCAAATTCAGCAAAGCTGTGATCAATTCGAATGATTGTTCATTCTGCAAATTTTAGGTTTGTTTGAGATATACAAAAAGCCAGCCCAATAGGTGAATGAAATCATCCTCAATGTTTCTGACAACAAAGACAGGACCGACCAATCAGATTGATTAGTCAGTGCCTAATGCCATGCTATAGGGGATTTCACAGGACCGACCAATCAGATTGATTATTCAGTGCCTAATGCCATGCTATAGGGGATTTCACAGGACCGACCAATCAGATCGATTATTCAGTGCCTAATGCCATGCTATAGGGGATTTCACGGATGTCAGCGACATACAGTTACTTCCAAAGAGTGAACAGCAGCACAAGCATAATTTGAAGCGTCATATACAAATGATATGTTAGAAAATAAATGTCCTGTAAGGTTCACAACAGGGATGTAATAACACAATTTGAAGAATTAATAAAAAAATAAAATCTTACCCTCATGACATATTCCCGGGGCCCATTCTCATAGTCGATAAGGTTAGTGTCTCTGACCTTCATACTGACAGTCGTGGTGCCCTGGCCCATCCCAGGAAACACCTCAAACTCACGAGTGTGATTTAACAATGTAAATCTGTAGGAAGTCGCAGCACCCTGTGAAATGCATAAGATAAGTTAAAGTGTTAGTTAACCATTTTAGTTAAATCTTTTCAGAGAGAAAGTGGCAGGATACCAGTTTTAATAAATGATTGCCATGTGTTACAATTTTAATTGTGGTTTGAATGCAAATTACAAAGTTCAAATAACTTTTATTGGCATGGAGAATATGAATGAAGACAGTAATTTAATGAATTCCAACTATGATCAACATCGAAACATTTCCACATAAATTCAGAAGATCAACAAATTACCCATGTCAATTAAGAGAATATCTACAAGTTTCCTTGACAATTTAGACAAGATTGTCAAGTTTTCATGAATATCCGAATTTATCAAGGATAATCAAGTTTTCGCTAGAGAACAACATGTGTGAGAATGATATAGACACTGTTCTAGCACTAATAAACGTGAAGTTAGAATCAAAACAGTCTAATGTCTTGCGAAACGATTAAAAAGACATGGAGATATCTCTCTAGACTGACAGGAGTGTTTTGTCTCGTCACAGAAAATATATTAAAGTATTCAATACAGAATTGCACTGAAAATTTAATTTACATTTTCTATTAAACAGAACAAATCATTTGGTCAGACCACATTCAACATATTCAGTTTTATATATATCAAATTTTGCTTTCTCTCGGAAATGAAGTACAGTAAGACATGCATACTATATATGCAAGTCATTTTATAATAAAGACACATTTTAGAAATGTTCTCAACTACAATGGAAACAGATCTCCAATATTTGGAATAAATGGAAAGGTGAATAAGGTAGAAAACTGTCTATGATACATTGAAACAAATGGGGGAAGAAACACCTTCAAAATAGTAGATATATACTTAATTGGCAAAGCCATATAAAGTGATAAGGGGAGATAATCTTATTGATAAAGAAAAGGATTTGAACTAGAGAAAACGGAAACATTAATGGAGTAGAAGAAATGATAGATTTTCATCACACCCAAACATCAACAATTTTGTAAAATTATTTTGAATTTTGTAATGGATTAATCCTTACACAAAAACAAAAAGATAAACCTTAACTAAGAGTTATATATTTATAGCATCTGCAGAAAACTTAAACAATAAAAAAATGGAGTATTATATTAAGGTAACTTTTTCATGCAATGAAAATCCCAACCTTGGACACTGATCTCTCCAGGATTTATTGAACATGCAGAAACATTTATATTTTTTGTTATTGTCGCACTCTGGCTTCCTTCCATACTTACAGAATGTAACAATGGCAGACATTTTGTATTATAGGAAGGTGGGACTTACAGAATGTAACAATGGCAGACATTTTGTATTATAGGAAGGTGGGAAAGCAAACAGAAAACTTGTACAAAATACACACACAGCCAACATTTACTTTCTCCCATAGATTTGTAAACAACGCCTTCTTTTTTTTTTCAATATAAAAAATGTATCGACAATTATTTAAACACAATTGGAACAGTTGAAACACATGCATCCCTGCATAACCTGTACTAGTATAGATAAACATGCCAAAGCACATCATGAATATATATATATATATCTTAAATATATCAGACAATAACCCATGCTGAACAGTGACAAGGTAATGTAAAATACCCATGCAAATAATCCAACCTACCGCTTCAAATAGATACAGCTGCAAAGAGGGTACAAAAATCAGAAATCTTAACAAGTAGGCATAGGAATGAGTATAGAGAGCTCAGCATAACATACCTTTATCTTTGGTGCTCTGTATTTATCAGATAATACACTGTTTTGGGGTTTTTCTATATTTGCAGAGACAAACAAACTTGCATGGCTCCCTAAGGGGATCATACCCTAGATTTCAGGCTAGTATGCCATTCTGGTTATTATATCTGTTCTCTATTTAACAAAGATTGACTGGTTGGTGTAGATCACTGTGCTTAAGGCTCTTCTATTTGTAGGCAATCAACCAAAACCATATACATGTGCTTTTGCTTTAATGTACAATTTATGTTCCTCTGTTTTAAGCACGAGATGAACATTAACTTTCAAAAGAGCAAAACACTTCAAATTGTGTGGCTGGGATAGCCTGTGAGGAACAGTGCCATCTCATTAGAGAAAAGACCTTAAGCACAGCGATAAATAACACCCAACCATTGACCCATTTCTATAAGTAAACCAGACATGAAAAGTACTGT
>JAVFBX010230872.1:0-10842 GCA_034783855.1 Mopalia kennerleyi | reverse complement strand
TCATGGTTTGATCAATACGTTTTTTCTTTCTGGAGATGTTCTGTGCTTTATTATGTGAAGCAGCAATATTGCGCTCAACAGGTTTGTCCCGTGCTCTAGCTCAGCCAATGAGTGAGCAGTAAATAGCAGACAGTTCCAATCAGAAAGACAAACAAAGTACATATTGAAATATTATAACAAGCTGGATTTACATTTCAATTAAACGTACTTAAGGAAAAAACTTCCGAGGCATTAAGCTGTTCTTATCCTCCATGCCTTTATCTTTTTCTGTATGAAGACCCGCCTATATTAAATTAGGGTTTGTTTTTGCTAAATGAAATCAGTTGTTTAATTTTCTCAATATATATTTTACCAATTGGTACATGATTTCTGTTATTTATCATTTTTTCAAGAGTAAGTGACATTAACAAAGAGATGCGGTCAAATAAATAGAGGTGATATTAACAACTGCAATCTGAAACGCCCCTAATGACGACCTAATTAAAGCTGTTTGTGGGGATTCTGTTGTGGCCATCCTCTAAAAAAACTAAATTATGTACATAGAATTCTTAAAATTCCACTCGGTCCATTGGCAATATAACAGACTGTGGCTCACATTTGATCGACTTGTTCGTTGATTTTAATAAATAACTGATATATATCACCGACTATAAACAATCTCGCACGCGATATCTCGTTTGCATGACCAGAACAACTTGATAGTTCTGTAAGGCGTCTTGGTCCATTTTTCCTTTGAATTGGAGTGGTAGGATGGGAAGGGGGAGTGGGTCAAAACCTTGTGGACTATTAACAAGACTATAAATACCTATCCAGTATTTTGTTTCATTGTTTGATTGCGGTTTAACGTCGTATGGTGGGGTATTTCACTTATATGACGACAGATTGTGCACTTTACACTGATCCTTGGCTTATTAAGGTGGAAAACCGGGAGGAGACTTCCACATTACTATCCTTGCTGCAACTGAAGGCAAAAACTTAATTGAACTATTGTAGAAATAAGCAGCCAATCATAAAGTCGTTTACACATCCAGGTCGACAACAAACAAGCATTGCGCCACTGTAAATTAACGTGTCTGTAATGATGTCAGGACTTATTAATGGGACTGAGATCGTGCGTGTATATTACATGTATAACATACTTGTCATCCTGTGTTTAGACCACCTCTTTCTAATTCTATTAAAGCTCCAATCTGATTGGGTGGGGTCAACAGATGCCATTCGAAAGTAGCTGTTGTAGACTCTAGTTGACTCAGGTTTTCTCGTCTATGAAAGCAACGTAGAAAAGAAAGAGAGGCTTAATATGACGACCTTCTTTTCCACCTTGCCTAGGGGAGATTCTCATACGAGGATAAATCGCGAATTGGGGATTAGGGATAGACGTTCAACATGAATTGACATGAATATTGGATTTAATTTGTTTAACAATATTAATTATTTAATACCAAAAGACAATTAAAATAAAAATAAACATAAGAATACGCTTGTAAAGGTTTAACTGTAAACAACATGTATATCAATTGAAAATATATGTTGATATATCTTTTTTTTTCAATTTTTTTTTCACATATATTAATATTTATATTAGACATATTTTATTTATGTACAGTAAGTATTTTTAATCAGTATTAGTTGTAAAAACATGGTAAAAAAACATCTTAATAGAAACAAAGTATTGTAAAAGAAAATAAAAAATGAGAAAATAAATCAATTTGATTGACGGGCTGAGAAATAAATACACAGAAAGCTACCCAGAAACCACAACTTGAACAATTGGCCTCTATTAAGTTGTACGTTATCTCTGTTTACAGTCACGTCGAGGGTGATTTACTTACTTCGCTCATTGGGCTGGCACACCCTCATATTAGCAAATGGGTTAATTTTGAGAAAAAATATTTTCTAAGCAGAATATAGGTCCCATCAATTTCCCACATTGATTTGAAATAAGCTTTTTCCACTAAAAGTTTTTTGGTCTGCCTGTACATCAATCCAATCTCCATTTTGCGGGTCTTTTCTTTAGTATTATGGCTTCACACATAATACCTTCTGCCGTTTTCAAAAAACAGAAGACTCGAATGAGGCCAAATTTGCGTCAGAACATTAAAGGAGCGTCTCCACCCAACGTGATTTGTTTAGTAGTATGGTTGAAAAGTGTTTCACGGCGCGATCACGTAGCCGTCGTGATCTTCCTCAAAACAGATTCTATGAACATGGACATCACGACGATGGAGACGGTCACTCACAAATGTATATTGGCGCAGGATTACAGCGAAGCAGCTCATGGTTGAACAGAACAGAGGACTTGAGTCAAACACATAACTTATTTACTATTTCTTATGTATTTCATACTGATTTCTTTTTTTCTTATATACTTATTTCTTATTTCTGATTACTCATTTTTTATCTACCTTTTTACTTGTAAATTATTTCAAATTTCTTCTTTTTATTAATCACTTATTTAATAATTTCTCATATAACTTACTACTTATTTACTTAATTTTCTGTTTTTGGGGGTCAATAATAAGACCGTATAATTACGATTTTTAATTCAATACAATCCCATACAGGCTTATGTGCTGCCGGACTTCTTTTGCATTTGTAGGCGAGCTACACATAAAATAATTCAATTCTGGAGACTGTCTGAATTTTAATCGGTTTAACGAAAGATTATAAAATTACTTTTTTACGTTTTGTATGTCAATGAAGTCAATGTCAATGTCTTAATTTGTTATAGTTCACATTTTAATGGATCTATTGCAGCTATATATACTTAACGTTATGAAGGGTCCAATGTTCGTCCATAACTTTATCGGCCGAATTGAAGAAAATCAGACTTAACCAAGAAGTCACAATAGTTTGTGGGCTTCAATGTAATCTATATTATTACATTTATACATATGATGCCTACAACCGTTATTGGCATTATCTTTTCTCTTCAAAGCCAAATATATAGACCCTATGCCCAGGAAAGAGGTCATTCCAAATAAAATGGGTGATAAGTCCAAAAATTTCCTACACCTCTGTAAGAACGTTGGTCTGTTTCCTTTAGACTACTCGCAGCTCGTATACACATAAGGTGTGTGTAATTTAAAACATTGGAATCAACAAATCTTTTTCGATTACCATAAAAGACGATGCAAAGGTTAAGGGCATACGCTATTGATAACTGTGGTGATTGTATTTTGTAAATAAATCTGATTTCAAGGATACAGGAGCTGCAAATAGACTCCCGGGTAAGCTTTTATACATACCAACTTCATAATCGAGAAATTGCCGTTAGGCTATATATGCATATGAATTCTCGGTTATATCAGGACTAGATGTGAACGTGCTTCTTTTTTGTTCAAAGTAAATAAACAGCAGACGACTTAACCAAGCATAATACTTCGCTCAACCATCACTTGACAAGTGTCCGAGTTTGTTCATCTCCAAATCTTCGCGCATCTTCGGAAAGTGTGCTGTCTTTGATCATACTCAGGGAATGAAAACAATAAAATATACCTTTTATAAAACTCGAACTTCAAATTATAACGTGTGCTTAGTTCACATTCAATCATTTTCGCAAAATGTACGTGAACATGTTTCAATTTATCCGTTATTTTGACAAATAAATAGCTAGTAAATCAGAGACAAAAGGATGGGTTCAAGACTCTTCTATAAGACGGGTTATTTCCCCCTTGCATTCGTAATGGTACCATATAGAACCATAACAAGGCTTTGGAGTGGAAACAGTTCTATATATAACCATACTCTTTTCTGTAGAACCGTGAAAAAACATTATTTTTATGAGTGTACTGAACTAACGATGATACGTTGATAAATAGACTAAATGTTCAGCTTCTGAACGGCTTAAATACCCCGACCACTTTAACAACCTGACCGCTTTTAATAATAACCCGAGTGGAACGGCTTTCACAACCTTTACTCTATGTTCATAATATGTTCCAAAAGGATGTGCTTGTATGAAAAACTATCGGTGCGTTAATTGTTGTTTTGAATATAAAATATATTTTCTTTGCACTTCCAGAAACTGTTAAACCAATTTAGCCAGTAGCCAGTTTACTCTTCCTTTGTTAAATATATTTTCTTTATTCCAACTGCGATGTGGCAAGATACAAGCTAAAAATAAAACTTTATATTTATGCTTCAGATAAAATTCTTTAGACGTCTATGTCGACCCGAGGACTATCAATCATGTTAATAATTTATAAGACGCTGTATGGTCATAGTAGAGTTGAAGGACGTTGTACTTAGGCCTACATTTGCTGAAAGAAGACGGACGTTGCACACCAATCCTATTCAGATATTCGCCAATGAGTGGACTGATTTGGCTTGGTAAAGCACGTTTTCCACCAATGAGCGAACAGCTTTGGTAATAGTAAAGTATGTTTTCCTCCAATGAGCGGACAGCTTTGGTAATAGTGAAGCACGTTTTCAATCAATGAGTTTACAGCTTCTGCAGTCCGTTTCTTGAGCAATTAAACATATACAAACGTAGTCAAACCCTATGGGCATTCATATAATCCAAAAACAGCTTTTAAATACCTTTTAACCAATCACAGAACTCTTCTTTTGGATTTATTAAAGTATTTCCTTGAAGCCGTTAAAAGATTCGAAGAATGTGTCAGGTCCGGCAGAATAGGCTGTGGATTGACGCCAACAAAATCAGGCTATATATTTTCAAACAGTGGCAGATAGACAAATCTCAAAGCATGACAGGTGTCCAGGTTGGCGAGAAGACGAAACCACAACTACCAGGCGAAAATCTGGAAAATGTAAGTTTTAAGTATATAGATGAATCTAAAATTTGCCTTAATATTTCTGTTTATATATTAGATTTTAAGGGCTAAAAGCAAAGGGAAACAATTTTCTGTTCTAACGGTGATAAACAAACGCCTTCTAGCTTGTATGTTAAGGTTGCAACAGTTTATTCTAATAAATATCTGTTATGTTTTCTGTCACGTAATAAATATTTTCTAAAGAAATTTCACTCAGCCTGATAACTTACCGGAGTCGACTAAATGTAGGGATTAATGAGGCCTACTCGAAGCGCTATGAAATTTAACCCGGTATCCCACGGACGTCACTCCGAGCTGAAGGCCTATGTTTAAGCAGCTATTATTGATTTAATCTGGTGTAAGCGGAACAACTGGACCCTGGTTAATATATAATATCTGGAAATCAAAATTCAGTTCGGGCTTCACGTGTTTACATTTTATCTTGTGTATGTGCTTCCGCCGGATTGTCTTTGTTATTATACTTAAAGGAACGGTACTAGTTGCAAGAATTTGAACAGGTAAATTAAATATTAAACACTTGATGTGTTAAGTGTTAAAAATGTTAGTCTTGCGACTGGCCGTATTAAACCCAGCTTCCCTTGTTGTAAAATACATGTAGCTAAATAAATGATTCTATCTTTCGTCGACATTTTTGTTGTTGTTACTGTAACGTATATTGACTGACCGTAGAAGTAGGGAATGCTCCTTGTGTTTAACAAATAGCTATCAAGCTGACGACGGGGTCAGAGGAATACTTTTCTACTACGGTAGGACTAACTTTGAATTGACAGTGATAAGGTGGGGAAACTTTACAATTTTATTTGCTGTTTGTGTCTTGATTTTATTTGTGGGTATAATTGAACGCTACAGACGGGGTCTCACTTTGAAAAGCACCGGAAAATATATATGAGTGTATAACCTTGAGGGCAGTGTTAATCAAGAATCAAACAAACAACGTTCGTTTTGTAGAGTACGATGGAGGCGCCTAGAAGAAGTAAGAAGCCTCTGATGGTAACTGCAGTAGTTGCTTGTGTTGTAACGACAGTGATCATAGGCGCAGTGGTGGCATCCCTCTATTTCGGCACCCATATGTGTGACTCCTCGACAAAAGCTGAACAACCCAAGGTAACATCGATATATTTTTTTTTTTAAACTGAATCCTAACAATCTTTAAGGATCGCAATGCTGCTCAGTTGGTATTGCATTGTCCTGTCCCTAGGCACATTTGTCTTTCGGTAAGACTAGAATCCCTGTTTTGAGCCTGGCCATTTTCGATTAATGACGGCACTTTAGTTGGGGCTGTAGATCATGCAAGACTGCATTATGAATGGCTACAAAAGCCGCAACGCCCCGTCGTTGTATAAATGAAATACCCAGACCAATCAGTACAGCATTAACAGTCAAACAAATAAATAAACAAACCCAATTATATTTCTTATTAACACAAGATTCATTCCAAGACACAACTTGTTATTTTGTTAGCGTGTATTGTATACAAATTTTAAATGAAACTGATTCCCTTTTAGATTTATGTCCTCCAAATTTCGGACTCTCCTGCGGCTGCTAGAGTTGAGGTCCACAAGCCTGAACGTTTGATAATCACCGAAACCTCGAGTACAGACGAAAGACTGGATCACACGGTCACATTACAGGATTTCAACAGGGTTAGTGAAATATTGTCTTTATTAAAGTAA
Organism: Mopalia kennerleyi; assembly: GCA_034783855.1. Lineage (NCBI taxonomy): Eukaryota > Metazoa > Mollusca > Polyplacophora > Chitonida > Mopaliidae > Mopalia > Mopalia kennerleyi. The sequence continues at coordinate 4,373 of JAVFBX010230872.1, read as the reverse complement.
AACGATCCAATTCTAAAATGGATATAGCTCCATTAGAAAATTAGAGAGCATAATTGAACACAAGAAATGTACCCGTTTTACCTATATGCATTTTATTACACCCCGGTATCGCTTTATAAAGCAACAGATTTTGAATAGGTCGAAGCTGCCCAACCTGCAGTGTATAAAATATGTATTTAAAGTTTACGTATCAATTCAGTTTGCTTTTGATCTAAAGTAATTGGGGTAAGCATATTCCAATAAGTCTATTCAATACGGTCAGATATTACGCAACTCCATTGATATTTTAAACTACACATAAACGTTGCAGTATATTTTAAATGATTTTTTTCAATATACATGTATATCGTATTTCCGACGAGCGCATTCAAAAGTTGACTTGACAAATTCATCTAAGGACATTTGCTTGTTAAGCAAATTCCAAGCTGCCTTTCGAGACAATCATAAAATAATTGACATTTCTTCTCTTTTTTTGCTTGGCTTAGGACCTTCAAGCTGTCAAGGATCAGAACCGGAAGGAATGCTATGTGTTTCCGGTTTTCTATGATTTCGATGACGCCCTGAAGATCTCTGAGGACAATGTGGTAAGTAGGTGATGATCATGCGGTTTTAACACTTCGGTCGAAACATGAATGTATGCAGTTAGATTAGACAAAGTCAAATATGACACAGTGAAATTAGGAAAGTTCAAACAAACTTAAAAGTAATTTTAAAAATGCGGGTTAATTACCTTCATCCGTAGGTGGCATGGACACCAAAGGACGCAGAAAACTAAATCATCTCACAATACATTAATAGATAGAAAATGACCTTCGTGTCAAAGGCAAGGATACATATTAATAAAACAGAGTTGTAACACTAAACTGTTCTCGAAAAACAATCTCTCTATCTTCAACGAAATAAAAATGCAGTTTATTTTCCAGACGTCCATTCCACTGGATGAAGAACCGATGGAACTGAACATGAACCGAACTCTGGAAGCGATCCCTTCTGAAGTTCTCCAGCATGCCGTTGGTACACATATCGCTGAGTTCTGCTCGGACGTACCAACATACTGGCTCGTCCAGGCTACATCGGAAGGTAGATGGGCAAATCTCATTTGTGATATATGTATTGATCTTGTCTGGGTTTAACAAGAACTATATGCAGAACGAAACTTATATACATTACCATTTAGGCATCAACTGTTGGTGTTTAACGTCATACACAATGGTATTCCAATGATCAACTAACCGATTGACCTTCGAAGATATTACCTTAAATTACACGCCTGCTGCACGCTTTTTTGTACTGACAAAAGTTAAAGAACTTAAAAAACATGAAGTGATTCAGTAGGTGTACCCTACACAGCATATGCGAGATATGGGTGATCGTAATTGTGTAAATTTTTCAATTAGGTAATTTAATAAGACCCATTATTTATAAGATTTTGTATAATTCTGTAACAATTCCCCGAAGCCATTCACAATAATTGTCCGTACGTGTATTCAACGACATACTACTTTTGTCGCAATGTTATAGATATTTACTATAAAGCTTAATTGTTTTAATATAGAGGTATCTCGTATATAACATGAAAAAATGTACGAAACTATAATAAATGACAGAATCTGCTGTTTCCCACACTCCTGACTTAATCAGTTTTCAATATTACTGTGTTGAGTCTTTCAACTCAGGCTTATTTTAGGTTTGGGGTTTTCCTCCCTTATTATAAGTGTATTGCTTCAATAATAACTTGTTTTTTTTTTCTATTTTTTTATAGAAATATCCAGGGCGAAGCGACGTCTACGGATTCGAATTGGTATTCGATTCCGGATTTTCAGAATTAATGTATCCATTGGTGTCGAGATTAACATCGGATAGGCCTCAATGTAGCATGATTTCCATCAAATGTGCGCATTTCCTGTGCCAAATATGTATTGTACTCATGTAGGAGACGCAAATGACACAAACTAATCGTACACGAAAATACAAAAAGGCAAAACACTTCTATGGCTTCTCTTGTGAATATTTTATCCATATTTCTATTGTGAATGTTTAGTTATACATTACAAATATTGTCAAAAATATCATTTAATTTCCCTATATGTGTACCAGTACTTAATCAGTATGCACAGCTAGCAACGTATCCAATTTATAGCTTTAGTAAATAACGATATTAAATCAGGTAATTTGGTTCGGATTTTATCTGATGATACAAACTGTTATGAGTTAATAAACTTGTACCAATAAATAGCTATTAGCAAAAACCAATTCTGTGTATTATTACATTTCCAAAAGTTAATCCCACCGGCCATTTTGCAATTTATTTTTACGATTGCTTCCATTGGAAAATTAAAGCAAAGGGTGTATATGTAAAGCCTGAAGCTGTTTAATGGTTTGAGCTCTTTGGGTGGCATTTAGAAGTAGGATAACAAAAAGACAAGTAAGAATTTCACGTGGATAACATTTTCTTTATCGATCACAAAGTTTCAATCCCATTTCAGAGATCGTGTTTAAAAATTAAATTGCGAAATTATAAACAAACATGGGCATGTTTATATGGTGAGTTGAGTAAAGGTTGTCCACAGATTAGGCGAAGATTAAAATAATATATTGAGTGCTTTTAGCAGTTTTAACCTTTTACTCATCTCATTGTACCTTACTGAAAATAGATTAAATTCTTATTTTGTAAGTTTTAATAATATACTATCATTCTTGTAAGACATTTAATTACTTTTTTGTAATTATTAGGAATTTATTCTTCTGGTGGTATTTTTTTTCTTTTTGCTTAAATATGGTAATGGAAATGTAATCAAAAACAAACTATTATTGAAAAAAAAGATAAGTGATATGATTGACGGGCAGTAAAATCTATCAAGGAAAGCGGCTCTTGCCCAAAATTTCAACACGAACAAATAATTTTACACGTTTAAACAGCGTGATTAATAAACGAAGAAGTTGTTATCCACATGGAAATCTATGACCGAATTAAGGCCGATGAAACCGTGGACAAAAGTTTAGTTCAGAAGAGAGGGTAAACTTTCACACGTAACCGAATACCTCTCTAGGATTTAGTCTAGTTTCGCCTAATTTGGGACTTGCAGGCGAACTGCGACTGGCGACGGAATATAAAGTTAATTCGGGGGCGATTAAGAGTGTAAACAACTAGTAAGTGGTGAGCCTAAATTCACAACAAGATTTTTTAAATGCAGTAGTATCACACCAAATCAAACAACAAACTACTATACGTTAAATGATACTTGCAATCGCCTGAAAAATCTTATACCAAACTGACGGAAGTGACTCGCGCAAGAGCCGTCTAGATTATGCATAACAAATCATCTATTAGCAGGAAGAAAATAATGACATCTGACAACTAATTCAAAAAAATCATTTCTGAATTCAATCAGAAAAGCATTGTACTTGAATATACACATGTCAACCAAGAACTCAACGACGATAACACCAAACTTGATCACTTAATAAATCAATAACAACATTGATGAACACATATCCAGCAACAAATCTTCGGCAGTATGTTTAATGGGAAAAAATTACTACAAGAAATAAGGTTTTAAAAGACATATACCCAACACCTAGTTATCGATATTGGACAGCTTACACTAAAAAAAAATACGCAAAGTTTCAAATTCGAAGTACGAGCTGTGCCCGATCAACAATAGTATTTGGTGGAATTAAAATTGTCGGATTTTTCATGTATGTATTTTTGGTAGCTTTGTTGCAATCGTTCCCAAAGGAGATCCCCAGACTGTCATGGCCGTAATTGATAATCAAAGAATAGATGCCATGTTTTCTATAGCCTGTAGAAAGGAAGTAGAAATATAACAGAGTAGTCCTTCTTAAATTGCGTTCTGTATTTTCTCTGCCTTAAAATTCGACTGTTATTTTTACATTCAAAATCCTTACGGTGACTCTGACTTTGTCTCGTCGCTTCAGCCTAGCAGAGCCTGGAATACAGAAACAAAATGGCACCCATTTATTTAAAAGTACATTTAGTTGTATTTGAGAACCACATTACTTGTCTTGCTTTTTGTTAATTCTCTTGTTAAGGAATTCATATATTGAGACCATTTCGCGGTCATGAAAACAATGTCCTTGCTTTCGATTACAAATTTCATTTACAATATTTGGCTATGTATCCACAGTCTGTCAGATGTGAACAACAACAACAGCCTCCAACAATGAAAATAAATGTTTGCTTAGAAATTAACTTTAAATGTGTTTGCAAGGTACATATTTACCTTAAATGTTCCAGGATAAACCCAAGCAAACAAATAAAACAATAGCGTCCAGGCTAAGTCCATCTTTTACCTTCCGATGTAGCGTTATGACAAATAAGAATTCATCCATTTACCTTCCGGTGTAGCGTG
>JAVFBX010230861.1:0-10843 GCA_034783855.1 Mopalia kennerleyi | reverse complement strand
GCACGTGGTGGGTTTGTTTATCTTCCTTCAATCCCAGAATGCAGTATTTTCATCGAGAGTGTTATCTGGCTTATTGCCTATTACTCTCCCGTGGGTTACAATTTAACAGAAATCATCACAGTTCACTATGTTTAGAATCAACAAGGCCAACGGCTTCTGATGTATTCCCTGGGGGTAAAGAGGGGTTTGCTGTGCAGGGTTAACCGGTAGTTTAAAGGCACAGTTTTCACGTGTGATTCAAGACAGTTGCCTTTAGCTATCCCCACCTAGTTCACGCCATCCAAACTGTCTGTATACAGCTGACAGGGTAGAACGGCACGATTTAACTGGATTGTCGATGTGGCATTGCATGTCCATGGCTGTTATACTAAACTGAATTCACTTATAACAAGCGACCTGCCATAGAAATACCAAATATGTTCACTATACATTTTTACATTTCGTGTTATAATATTCCATACGAATTCAACTCAATGTACGAGTTAAGTTAAACAGAATCGGCCACCCAATTATGTCAGGGCATCTGCAAGATTGGCCTCGTAGTCCTATAACTATATATCATTGTGAAAATTGTTATATACACGGGTAATTGGTGACCATCTTCGTCCAAAAGCCAAAGGTCCAGAGGAAGCCGACTTCGGCCTGGAAGCTCCGCGAGGGTGGGAATCACGGATAGCAACCGACGATATTTTAAGTAATAAACCCTTAAGTTAGTCCCATTGAAAAAATGTCTTTTTTTTTACAATTCTACAACAACTTATCTGACCAAACTGTTAGAATTTTAAGCACTTGTTCTCATAAAGATGCACTTTCCTGTCATCTAATTAACATTTAACCATTTTTGAACCAAAATATCGTTGCATACAGTTTTTTTTAAACTCAACTGATAAACGTATTCCGCGTTGTGCAAGGATTTAACCCTTTTCATCTGTTTTGCAGGGCTTCATGTTTGAAATGAACGGGAGAGCTGAAAATCACTCCCCTGGTTGGTCTTAGGAGAGTATTTTTATTATCTAGAAGAGTGAATTTAGCTCAATGTTAACTTGGACAATGTGCGAGAGCTGAAAACAGTGTAGCCTACCTAAATCTTTAATAAGTGAGCTTTATATGTGAGGGTGAGTGATCACTCTCCTGAAATGTGAAGCCTTAATTGGCTTTTGATTCAGAATATAACGTATTCCAAAACTGAATGCGCGCGTTCTAAAGCCATTTGAAATTCGCTTGGATTATTTAAGTTTTTTTTATTTTAATACAATTTTAACAAATAAAATTAGAAGCTCAAATTGCGAAATAAAGCGTGACACTATACAAATCTCATTTTCAAAAGTGATAATATGTCACATCAATGTTGATATATGGAGGAAACTCGTCTTCCTTTACACATTTAATGAACTCAAACATAACAAATTATTGTGTTTTGACACAGCAACAAAAGTAAGAAAAATCATATTGCGGCATCCATTGCATAAAAGCCGGGGCAAGCCAAAAAAGGAAAACAAGATTATTATAACAAGTAAAATGATCAACAAGCCCTTTATATTGCAATACGTGCACATACGATTTTATCCAAGCATGTTAACCTAAACAGATTGTTGTTTTACGCCGTGCTTAAGGGTATTTCACTTATATGACATGCAGCGATGTATTCCAACAATAATTGACACTAGCACAACCAACATGTGAATCGTTTCCGTAATGTTGGGAAGTTAATCTACCTTCAGTGCTAAGTAAAGACAGTATTGCTACTCTTCAAACAAACTATCCTTAGCCAGAAAACGCATCCGCTGGTATATAGGCTGCCGGCAAACAAAATGTACGGTTTTGATGCATACATCTATCACGGGCGGGCGTACCATATAGTAAAGAGACTCGCTAAATTAATCTGATTGTCCTAGCCCAAAAGACATTGGCCCCAACTGGAATTCTACTCATTATATAGTCGGTTACTGCAGTCTAATATAAATTGGCCACAGTCTGCATGCTCAACATACTTGGCCATTTTGCAACTATCAAGTACCATCAGTCACGAGGCTGAGCTCTACTTTTAGACACAGTTACGCAAGATGTAACTTTTTTTTAAATTTAAGAATGTTCAAATTTGTTTCGCGGAATCTTTAAAAAAGAGAATTACCTTAATCTACAGCTGAATTACATCATAGCATAGCCCCGGTGTAGATTTATACAGCTGTAATTTGTCTGGCGACGACCGTATACTTTTCTGTAATTTACCTAATATCATGCACTACACATGTATAGGTCTACATTCAACATGGTCCAGGGGCCGGCTAATGCCGGGGAAGCGCTATTAACAAACATTCGGGTTTCGTGCGCCAGTCATTTATACGACCCACCCTGTACTCATGGAGTGTGAACATGAAGTGCACAATTGAAATTATTGTACTTCACCTCGATTCAGACAATAGTAAACTAAAGTTATATAATTATCTTGGTAGGCGATGATTATATTAACAAACATACACATTAATGCATGGCGATTCATAGCACAATGAATTCGGCTAATTCCCTACGTTCCGCCTATCTCAACACATAGTCCATGAATGTTTGAAACTGATCCTCTGGCGACCGCCGCTATCGTCGGCCTCTCAACACATCGATCTCTCTGATTTGTTTGGGATACAAACAATAATCTAACTCTTTCTTTCTTTTCTGACATTTAAATAAAGTTTCCAACTTTCACCATGGGTTGAGATAGGCGGAGGAATTATCCCTATTCATTGTGCTAGTTCGGGATATGGTGTTCTCTGCCACAACACAATTCTTAGTAGTTTTATGTCGGGTTTTAATCCAGACTGGCCAAACACAGTAAGAATTTCGGACACTGTGTCAGCGACAGTGTAGGTAATTGTGCTTAACCTGTAAATCGTGTTTGGGGATATAAGAGTCCCCAGTGGCAGTTCGAACCATTTCTATTGTCAGTCATGCTGATTGTATTATTCAAGCTTAGTCAGGTCCTTAAACCGGGTCAGACAATAACATGAGGTGTTTATATATCTTCTGAATGACCAACACAGGAACCCTAATTCCGATATACAAAGTATAAGTCGATACCTATAAAGCCCTACTTTACAAACGGTGTCAAGATTCCAGGGACAGTACTTTGGCAAAGACAATCTTGTATGGACTCAGACATGTTGAATATTTCAAAGGCAACACCTAAGTGGTTCAATTTGGGTAGAGGTTTCTAAGATAATTGCAGTACTGTGAAGTACTGTACACCCATGTAGTGACAGACTAAAACTAATCTAAAAGTCGGCTATATAAGGTCTATATTTATAACCAGACATTGCCCCAGCCAGACGGTCGATTCTCAACAATTTCTATTCCCATCAAACTCTCCGTACTACAGATGCGTCAACTCCAATGCCAATATATCAAGAAAGGGATGTGTGAAGGACTATTTCCGTGCCATAAAGAGAATAATACAGTCTATAAAAAGTATTTTCTAAGGCATACAGTCATCTACAAGTATGATTCTCTCACTTTGAACATTTGAGCTCCCGACCTATGCTGTCCAGCCTATTTGATAGGTATCACAGACTTCTGGTGGTAGTTTGACGCGTGCCATTTCTGTCACTGAAGATGATAAATAAACGTGTCCAAATATCGATCCAACAGCAAGAATATGTTTGCAGTGTGTTCTGTAAAACGTCCAAATCATCCAGTAGTTTAATATATCTTTATATTTTAACCATCTGGCTCAGATGAGTATGTTTCAAGTATAGAATACTCCTTTACCCCGCACTGGAGTAACATTTATTTTCCAAGACAGCAAAGCACTTCACATTTTATCGTTTTGAAAATGTGGCCATAACGGTTGGATAAACTGCTGTCATATAAGTAAGTATAAGTAAAATAACCTTGGCGTTAAACACCAATCAACCAATCAATCTCAATGTTCATATTTTATTCACAAATCTAAAAGCATGGAAAAAACATAATTCAGGTACAAATGAAAATATTTTTATTACGAGATTTACAACTGTACATATTTTGGGGGACTTTGGTTTTCTTAAGAAATTAGCTATATTAATTCTGCATGTCATTCTTTTTTACAATTCTAACAAATAAAATTTGAAGCACAAATTGCGAAATATAAAGCGCATACTACAAAGCTCAGATCTTTTTTAAAAGCGATAATTTGTCACATCAATGTTGATATATGGAGGAAACTCGTTTTCGTTTACACATTTATTGAACTCAAACATAACAAATTATTGTGTTTTGACACAGCACCAAAAGTAAGAAAAATCCTATTGCTGCAACCATTGCATAAAAGCCGGGGCAAGCCAAAAAAGAAAAACAAGATTATTGTAACGAATAAAATGATCAACAAGCCCTTTATATTGCAATAAGTGCACATACGATTTTATCCAAGCATGTTAAACTAAACAGATTGCGAGTGTATAGTGAAGTTTTGAATTGTAAACAATGGCTGCAATAATAAAACAATAAATCATACATCAACCAGTCTATGATTTTGCATTGCTAACGAGATTGTAGTTTTCCACATAGAGCATCACCTAGAAGAACATACACGTGTCACACTCAAATAGATTAAAGGAACAGACGACAGGAGTGGTACTGTTGCTGCACAATCTATTAATGTGTAAGCGACACCATGACGCTACAAGAACTATTTGAATTTTAATTATTGCATTAAAATATTCAATCTGTCCGATACAATCTATAACACGAAAAAAAAAGGTCTCAAAACGACTCAGTATTTGTTTTTCACATAGCAATTTGGTTCTTTGGCGTTCTGCTGATGGCTGTAGTGTATACCAGTAAGGTGCTCTCCATACTCTCGACACAGGAAGTAACTATTTTGGATTTGAGATGATCTAAGATTATATCCGGTTTGCTTCGACTATTCCGATGGAAAAGTAAACATGCTTTCTCACACACCTCTAATGACCGAATTTACATGTTTATTCAGATTGGGCAATAAGTATACGGAACTACAAATAATTTCTGGCCAGTTTGTGATGAAAAGTGATGCATTAATTGTGTAATACTGATCTGTAAATGTTCGTGAAAATAAAACAATTTTGTTTGTGTGATTCGTACCATGCATTTAATGTACATCTATACCATAAAACAGTAAATAAGGATACAATGTGACATGACACATGTTCTGTGCTGTCCAATGGCCGGTGATGGTGTTGGTACTTTTGGTATGGCTATTTTAGTACGATGAAAATGGTATTTTCTTTGACTTGTCTGTCAATGATAGTAATGATAGTACAATATACTGTCTGTGACATGCTTATTTTACTTGTATGATAATATACTGCACTTTTTGTCACACGGTTATTTTACTTGCAGGATGGTACAATGCACTTCTTGTGACATGATTATTATACTTGTATGATAATATAATAAACTTCATGTCATACGTGTATTTTACTTGCATGATAATACAACGCACTTCTTGTGACCTTTAAGGGCTTTATTTTACTTGCATGATAATACAATGCACTTCTTGTGACCATTATTTTACTTGCATGATGATACAGCACACTTCTTGTGATAAGGCTATTTGACTTGTATGATGATAGTATTTAATGGACTTCTTGTGACAAGGCTATTTGACTTGTATGATGATAGTCAGATATAGTGGACTTCTTGTGACAAGGCTATTTGACTTGTAAGAAAGTACAATGGGTTTCACGTGACATGATAGATAACAAGATATGCCAATTTTGGAATAAATTTTTGTGTAAAAAACTTCCTTTGGGTGATTATTTTGTATCAAACAACTTGTTTTGGAGAAAGAATTGGTAAAATCCATACTGATTAAAGATCAAAGAAAGGGTTATAAAATTGTTCAAAGAGTATTTTCTACAACAATATATCATCAAGCTTAATATGTGTAAATCTCTTACTATCACAATCTCTAAAATATAACACAGTACATTTTAATTTCAATATTAAAAGACAGTTCCTTGAAAATTGTAACATGTAAAATACACTGTATTTAATTTTTTAGTTTCTTTGAAAATGGAGTATTTTATTGAATTCTGGACAGCATTTACTTGTGCATTGACAAGTAGCCTCTATTAACCAATTGACAAAAAACAGTGATATAAATATTTCTCTTAAATTATTAGGAGTATTTAACAAGGAGTTAAACATAAATAATAATACATATACATATAAGGATACCATGTCAATCTCTTTTTTAGAACAAAAATGAAGCCAAAATTTCGTTATAAGCTTTTTGGCACCCCAAGGAAGTACCATAATTTGGGTGAAATCTGGAATCTTGAGGTAAAATTATGAAATGGATAAGGGTGGCTGGGCCTCCTTACAGATACAAATGTACTTGTTGTAATGGAATCTGTGGCCTAATATTTTACTCAACTTTATACTAGTGTCATGTTTATCAGAACTGTTGTTCAAGTTCATGTAGGAATCAGTTTTTAAACAATCCTGGAATTTAAAGTACCTGTACCTGATTATAAACAGTAGTAACGTTTGATTAACTTAACTGTATCCTATCATCCATAACTGACACAATGTACCATAGGAGTAGGTAAGGTGCCACACAGGGTTCTTTAATTCACCATACAGGTGTGTCTCTACCAAGGTGTACATGTACTCTTTGTGAATGGTTCTGGGTGAGGTCTAATAAGGCCTACACTTTAAAAGGCAATACAACATAAATTGATACATATGTCAAACGTGGTAGTTGATATACATATATATTTTGAAAAATTGAAGAGAGACAAATTCGCTGGACTTCACAGAGATTTGAACCCGAGGCCTTTGGGTTACAGGCCAAACACTCTATCGGCTCAGTTACAGAGGCTCACGGCAGAGTGAGTCCCGAATTCTAACCCGGTGAATATATATGTAGTTTATTTCAGGTAAGTTTTACTGTCAGGAACCATTTCAATTTAATATTCAGGCATGTTTATTTAATAGTGAGGCCTGCATTTTAAATCTGTTGCAATAAGGTTTAATTTGAGTTATAACTTATATGTACATGTATGTTTGTGACTGGAGCTTGTGATTAAGAGTCCTTTACTCAAGCGTTAAAAAAAAAGCATAGAGAAAATGACCACACCGTCCAAAAAAAAATGCAGTAAAATAGTAAAATTGTTGTTTTTTAATATGCTCTAATTAATCCAAACAAATAAATCCAACTAAGAATGCTAGAGTCATCAAATACTTAGTATATATGGACATAGAGCTGTAAAAATTACCTGTTTGTTTTGCTAGGCTTGAGGTTGCAACAATTTTGGAATTTTCTTTTAAGAAAAACTAACTTGGTTATTTCTGTATGTGATAGAATGACTAAGAATAGATACAATGTTTTCCCTACTAAACAGAGATGTGTTATCAGCTGTTCCCATTTGAGGTGGAAGAGTTTACAAGGAGTATTAAAGAAGCTAGAATACACTTTTAAACTTTTTCACCTAAAACTTTAACGATATACGAAAGTTATAAATTAGATTTGATCAAATTTAAATATGTGACATGATTTTGATTACAATGCCAATGTAAAAACATACTTTAAAAGAGTGGCAACCAAATCCAATACTGTTTCAAAAGATGTGTGTAAAAGGATAATATAAAAGAGGTGTAAGCTGATATAAAAAAGAAAAGTAAAGAACAATAAATTAAGATATAAATATAAAGCAATAAAGGCAAGAAAAAATAATTCCTATACAAGAAATTGCAACACTGTTGAGCTATGATACATATTTAACAAAAATTGCTTTGACTTAAAACAAAAACCATATGAAAAATAAAGAATATCTTTGTTCACATTATTTTAAAAAAAAATTACATGCAAATAATACATTTATCTAAGTTTTGGTCATCTTTTCAGAAATAATTTTCCGAATTTGAACTCAATGGCCAAGGAACACAAACCAACATACAACACAAGTCATAAAATACCAAGAAATAATCTATATTGAATATACCATTCCCTTTTGTCTTCCTATTTGTACTTGTGCCGACGGCTATGAATTCATAGGTCGAACCTTTTATTCAGAAAAACATCAAGTCTCCCGGACATGTTGATCAATGTCTTTCTAATTGATTGGCTTACTCTGTACATATCACTATTGCAATTCAAATGCTTAATCTCGGACTGAACTTAATCAAAGTCAATCTGAAAGAAAATAAATTTAATTCCTCATCAGGTATCTGAACATTGACACCTGTACGGATCTAAGGCCCCTCCATGTACAGTATTAAGACTGACTTCAATATATATACCTCCTAATGGTGACCCTCATTCTGTTATTCATATTGTAATGATAAGAGAAGTAAGAGGAAATGAGGGATGATCGTAAGAGTTTGGATTCCTAAAGGCTAATTTATACATGATGTAGTGCAGTGTCGCTTTGCTTGGAACCAGCTGGGCTGAACGACACACTTTATTCCAACAGGTTTGGAAACTGGCTGATGACACTGGAGATGATGTCCCCATTGCAAATAATCTCACAATGGCACACACCAACAGTAGCTTCCTCCAGTAAAAGAAGTGTACAGTCATTTTATTGAGCAACACATCATCCCATCAGACCTGTGTTAAGTAGTTACTTTGGCCTCTTTGTAAAGCTAATGATTCAGTTCTTTTTGGGTTGTACAGCAGGACATGTACAATTTGAAAGTAGAGATACCGATTGCTTCTATTAAAATCATTTATGAGATCAGTCATTGTGATAGCCACATAAAATGTCAGTGACACACAGAGTTCCCTTTCCCTTACATGGTAAATTACTCACTCTTCACTTAACGGAGTGTCCACAAGGCCTCAACATGGGTTAACCAGTAATGTAACAGTTCAAATAAAGCCATGTTAGCAACAAAACAAAGTTAGACCAGCAGCCTTGTTTCACAAAATCAGGCCAATCTCATGTTTCTGTTGACCAGAAAAAGCGTAACCATGGTTACTCTTCCTCATCTTCTGATTCACTCTCAGCCGGGGGTTCAAGTCCCGTCCGTAGTGTCAACTGAACATTACGATTGATACTAATGGCTGGGAAAAATACCCCATGTAAATTGTTGAATGCGATTGGTCCGTGAGGTTCGTCGTTGATAAAATAACTGAGGCGATTTCTGTTGAGATCTAGCAGAATACCCACAATGCTTCCCTTCTGGATGCCTCCATCTGTACGGTTGCTGTGTTCGTCTCGGTGGATGAACCAACTTCTCTGATAATCCACATACATACTCCACGCCTTGTCATCCTTACCTGAAATAACAAAACAATATCAAATCCTTCAATAACATTCATTCAACAAAATTTAAATTACACATATTATGGTGTTTTCATTTTAGACAACGAACAAAAATAACCTTGTTCTGCATTGCGCTCAGTTTCCCATTATGATGATAAACAGTTTTTATGTCATTTTTTGTACATTGTGATTGTTCAATTGGGATTTTTGATTGATTGATTTAGTTGGAGTCATTGATTTGTTTGATTGTTTGATTGGTGTTTAACGTCGTACTCAAGGGTATTTCACTTATATGACGATGGAGACAAATACGAAATGTACAAACAGATCAGCTTCCTGTTCCCCTTTAGCTTTGAGAACACCAAGGTAACAGAAAGCTCTTACGATAGACTGAGGAAGCCGAGTGAGTGTTCTGCAGGACTGGCCAACCCGCTCCCCCATGGGGCCACAAATATTAGAGAAACCACAGGTAAACTTACCTCGCCGGCCACATGATCTAATCCTGTAGCCTCAGCAATGCAGGTGAGAGCATGCTGAGCTGGTTTGCCGTTCTTAACATCACCAACTTTGTCCACCAAATCAGCCAGACAAAAGGAGGCAGTCCTCTTGGAGAAGGACGAATTCTGAGCCAAGTGAGCTACCATTTCTAACCTTATCTTCAATACCTACAAATTGGAGACAATAGAAATATGAAAAAATAAGCTAAGATATTTTATTTCATCTTAAATCAGACACCTTCCTGGGAAGAATCCAATATTACTGTATATAAAAAAAACCAACATTATCATCCATTTATAGTTCAAATTTTTATAATATTTTTGGTTACACTTTTAGGGGAAAATATAAACATAAAGCAGTTATTAATTTTTAGAATTAATATTTCAATAATAATAAATATTATCAATTGCATCAATGATGGGGTGGAAAAAATACAAGCCACATGTTACCATAAACTCTTACATGTTCAGGTTTAATTTGTTTTTTCGTTTGATTGGGGTTTAACGTCGCACTCAAGGGTATTTCACTTATATGACAACAGCTGTTCCATTTCACACTGTTCCTTGCCTAATTACGGTGGAAAACCAGGAAGAAACCTCGTAAAAACCACCCCCCCAATTGTCGGAGCCCCATCGTGTGACTCACTCATATACCTGAAGGTTGACAGACGGCTTGATCCTGTGAACGATATATCGAAGTAGGCTTAAATAAGCGCGCTAAATAACCACTAAGCGACAGCCGCGGGCCATTCAGGTTTAATAGACGACTTACCACGACAAGTAATGCATTGGTTCTTTATGAATAAATGTTATACCTGAAAGTTAGTATCCTTGAGTCCAGGTTTGTTACAGACTGTCCTCACTAATACCTGAGCTGGAATTTCATCTTTACTCAAGCCTTTCACAATCTGTAAGAAATTAAATTCAAACTATTAAAATTATAAAATAAACACTTTTCAAAACAAAACAAAACCAAAAAAAAGATATTTTGTTGTAGCTGTAAGGTGTTTCATGAAACAGGCTTCAGGTGTTTAAAGGGGATGATTTATTTGTTTGTTTGATTGGTGTTTAACGTCGTACTCAAGGGTATTTCACTTATATGAGGATGGAGACAAAAATAAAACG
>JAVFBX010230850.1:0-10843 GCA_034783855.1 Mopalia kennerleyi | reverse complement strand
CGAGGAAGCCGAGGGAGTATTCTTCTGGACTGGCCAACCCGCTCCCCCACGGGGCCTCGAGACGGGAAGATCTATGCAAAAAAAAAAGACGACCAAACCGAAAAACAAGTGAAATATACTGATTGTTTAGATCGTTTAATCAACATGCGTTCAGTCGAGGACGGTGATCGAGTAGACGACCGTCTAGGCCTACTCCTACCGCCCGTCCTCCACAACATTCCACCGGAACCAGTTACCGTCCACATCGTTCTACTCCAACAGATAATTACCCCTGTACCGTCTATTCAATCGTCCACTGAATCTGTGTATTACTAATATGTAGGGCATATTTAAAATGTCAATATAGTTAAAGATATGAAACCTCTTTCAATCTTTGTGAATCTCTAATACGCCTGATTGTAAATATCTTACAAATCAGAAATAAAAATGAATATATAATATAAAGATTAAAGGTTCATCCCATCACTATTAATATGTTGTTTTTTGTTGTTAGTTATTTTTTTTTATCTTTTTTCTACAGCTGCATGATTATTTTTTTATCATTGTTTATATATTGATTGAATGAAGAGAGAAAGATTTGCTTGGGTTCAAACCCGGGACCATTGGGTTACTATGTCTATTATTGTATAAATATATGTGTATGCATACGTGCGTATATGCATATAGATATAATTTCGAATTAAATTATACTGGTTACTGTGTCAATAGTAATAATATGCAATAATTTGTATTAACATTTCAAAATACTTTGCTTATCTAATGTATTTATATTTAATTAAGATCATGTTAACCAAAATATTTTGTCCATTATAATTTTACAACTGTACATTGGTTAACTATTTGTTTAAAGTTATTTTGTTTGCTAAATTCATATCCTCACATCTCGTTCATTGTACGTTTATTCAGAAGTAGTCTCAATTATGTATACCTAATTTTGAGCCTTTGTATACTTATCATATTATACTACTTACTTATATATCTCTATTTTGTTTATGTTATTACTTTTTGGGGTAATTCTTACGAATCCCATATAACATTACCCTCTTTAATCCAAAAACGTGCGTTACGTATATTAAGTCAATCAAATCGTTTCAATTATACAGCACCATTATTTTCGAAACTAAAAATTCTTCCACTTTCGCTTTTCGTTCTTTATATTAACTCAGTTTTGTCATATGTAGTTTTATAATGAAGTTCTTCATAACCTGGAAACAATTTCTGTTGAGTTTGCGTTGTATCTTGTTAGGCAAATAGTTGTTCAACAAAGAATTACCAGACGTTTTTCGTTTGACTTTAATAGGCCTTTATCTTAAAAAAATCTTTATTATCATTTATTCAAGCCCGTCGGTCCCAGGGACTGGAAAAAAATACCAAAACCTATTCGAGTTATTGAATCAACATCACTTTTTAAATCAAAATTAAAGATATACTTACACTGTACTTCAATTCATCCCACTGTGATAACTCCATGTTCATCCTGGCCAGTTTTCATTTAATTAAACATTTCCTATAATAATTACTCCCTACCATGTATTATACAGCCTAACAGCATTTTAAATAATTAATCTAGTTATGTTTACAACTGAACAAATTACGCATAAAAATTTCATATTTTGAGATAGAACAAGCTATATGTGGGCTTTATTCCCGCTATGCTATTTATAAATTGTTATCTTACTGCATTCTATATATATAATAATGAAGAAATATCAAATCAAATCAAAACCAAAATATCGCCGTTTACGTTGAATACAACTTTAATAGCTACTACAGGAACTAAAAACAATGTAAGAAAATCTTGCAACAAAGAATATTTTGGAGTTACCTGTAGCCGTTATAACTCTTAGAACTCTTAACAGCAGTAAAGGAATCATATGACACAGGGGTAAAGATCTCCCTGATCTACCAGAAGAAGAGATCTTCGCCAAACTCAGTGATCAAGACACAGCTAGCGTTAAGCGCATTACAACGAGAAAAGATGGCAACCGTTTAAAATTTAATCCTTACCTAATTACTTTTGACTCGCCTACAGTGCCGGACCACATCTACATTGGTCCTTACAGGATGAGTGTAGATGTTTTCATCCCCATCCCATCAAGGTGATTCCAGTGTCAGAGTTCGGACACGGAAGGAACCAGTGTAGAGGTAGTTTGGTATGCTCTCGATGCTCTGAAGCAGGCCAAGAGGGCTTCGATTGCAACAAGGATATTAAATGCTGTAATTAATATGCGACCCACATGGCCTCCTCCAAAGACTGCAGTTTGTTCATTAAAGAAAAGAGAATTCAAGTAATTAAATCTAACAAGAACGTTAGCTATATCGAGGCACGGTGCCTTGCCTCAGATGTTTAACGACCATCCCAGTCATATGCCAATGTCACAAAGAAAGTGTCTATGTCTGTCGCGATACAGACATTCTTTACGTGGCCAACTGGTGATGATTGCCCTTCTGCTGTTAACTTGAACACCAGACAAACGAAAACCGTTACATCAAATCAAACTGTTACAAAAAGCAAAACAAACAAAATTATAAAGCAGAAAATCAAACAAAGACTAATAAACCATCTAACCCAGAGGTTCGCCCTTCTATGAACACAAGGGATGATGTTCAAACGTTTTACTTTGAATAGCCAATCAATGTAATTGAGATTTTTATTTATGAATAATTGAAATTAATTATACCTGACATAATTGTTAGATACAAAATGAAAGGTTAGATATTTTGTCATATTTTATCAAAATAAAAATAAAAATGTCATATTTTATTGACACTAAATGTATGTTCTTTTCGGTTTTGTGTCTATTTTGATGTTTAGTGCCGAGAGTGCTGTCTGATTTAAATTTGTCCTTAAATACTTTTTTTTTAAATTATCAGGCTAACTGACATTTGTTCAGGTGTCGAATTGGTTCTACTAAGTTCAGCTTTTGTGAAAGGCACAACGGTTCCTATAACTTCCTACGACGTTTTCATCCGTAAACATAGTAATATATACTATAAGAAAAACCTTAAAAGATCTGCAAAGACGATTGCTAGACACATTGTGATCCATGACTCCGGAAAATATTGTACATGTAGCAATGACTACCTATCTCAAATCTGCGTTTTGCAATGTACTTTTGTCATCTTGTCTAAACTTTGTTCCATCTTGACTTCCTCAATTTTGCTGAAAGTGTTCACAACAATACGACCAAGCCTTATGAATTTCTCCTATTTTAAGATTGATATCTTTATATCATCCGTATAAACCACATCCCTTCTTTGATGCAATTAGCCACATCATTATACATTTTACTTCTATGACGTCCGAAGTCTCTGTATGATTCCCAGGCTGGCCCACGGTAAACCCTTGTGAGATTAAAACCGCCGGCGCATAGTCAACAACAGGCTTATAATATTAGTTTAGGAAGAGGTTCTTCCCTTAGGAATATTTCTATAAATACCTCTTGTAACTCGATTTGTATTTCTATGGTCATCGTATATTCACGCTTGTGTACGTGTGCTCCTATGTGACGTTCGTATAACCACAGTATTAGTAGAAGAATTATTGCGATTTTGCTATGGTATATTTGTTCTGTTTTTAAATAAATGGTCAGCAAAATGTTATGTACAGATGTACATCTTTTAGAATATTTGTACAAATATTAAGATACGTAGGGCTGACCCGAGAAAATCTCAGTAGCACAGAGTTGCAAAATTGCCTATGTTGGAGTTTCCTTGATCATACACATAATAAGCATATTGTAGGTTTTAATGTAAAGACAAAACATGAATTGTCCTCCACCTTAAATTTAACGTAACTAGTAGGCATCATATATGAATAACACGAAAAGGGCCGAGTGCTTTGCCTACATGTCAAATTTCGAGCATTTCCCACCCAAGCCTGCTTTCCTTCTGTTTATACAACCTGTCTGGATTTTGTATCATATCAGCCATATATACAACTTCTAATAACTATTAACATCTTAGGTCAAATATAGTAAAGTCTTGATAGTATGTTTGGGGTAACGTTTTCCTAATATAAATGAGACAAACCTAATCATGCCGCTCATCATTCTTAGGAATAGAGACGCTATTTTTCAGAAATTTAGTAATCATTGGAAAAAGAAAACAATTGACTGCCCACCGCCTGCAAATACTAGTGCATTATATCTCTGCCTGAGCTCTTTAACCGAGTGAACTTCAAAACGATCCACACATCTTCTCCCATTTACTGCTGATACTTTTGAGTTATCTCAGAGAATATAATTTATTTGATATTTGGATCTGAAAACCTAAACGCGATAGCCAACTGCATTGTCGTAAAGTATTTTCTGGGTACTTGTCAAATAAATCTTTGACAAAGGCCATCCCAATTGGATTGCTCCACGGGAATCTAGTTTGGAAGCATTGGTTCTTGCAGCATGTTCAGAAGCTCTGAAATAAATCATCCAAATAGCAGAATTATATTAAGATATATCTTGGTGTCTCACATTGCCGACATCTTTTTTTATTATTGGTTAGGCTTTATCCATTATTTCTCTTGCGGGAAATACATCGCAAATGCAAAAATATGTACCTGACTGGCATGAAATGAACTGCTCATTATTTATGATATATATAAACACTGCGTCGAATATTTTTTTTCTGAGCGTAGGCATGCCGTATTTGTGTTTTAAGCCTGCTGGATGAAGATTTTATTACAAACCGAGCAAATATTCCACATGTCATGGGCGTGGTAGTCTGGCTTTTTACAGTTTGAGTTTACCTCATAATCAAGAAAATCCCTTCGGAAAGGGTTGAACATAAATCAATCGTTTAACCCATGAAAAACACCAGAAAGATAGATTACGCTATCGGCATGATACGCATCGCTTTTTTTCTGATCTGTTAGCCAAAACAGCAAAACTGAAATTTTTTACAGAGTGTACTGGCGCCTTGACCGACTGCTTCCAGCTAAGACGGAACTATTTTTTTAAAATAAGATATATGGAATCCTCAGTCTATCGACTGGTAGATTTACGGCGTAAAGACTTAATGCACGTCCCATACTTACTTTAAAATGATGACAAATTGACTACAGATGTTTTTGCTCAAAGTTTTTTTGCTACTATATTTCTCAGAATTTTAGTTCTCTGTTCAGCCTAAGGAGTGCTATGCTTGCTGTTGGCATAGAAGTCAGTTTCACGACACACGATATATATAGCATTTTCAGGAGTTGTGATGAGGCAGAATTCGACGTGGTTGCGAATCAGTGACACGCTTGTGCATTGTTGATGCGATGTATGCGATATTGTCGCACGTATTCTTGATCTCAGTCTGCTGTGAATCTATGTCAAACTGAGACAGTTTGTGTATTTAATGTCAAATAAACCTGTTCAATGTTCGTGACATGTATGAAAGTATTGTATAATAATAGGTATGTGAATGTAGGCATATCGAAGATATGCACAGGTGAACAAAATTATTAGTGCATGATAAATATTAAATCGGGTAAGAAAGGGTGTAATGGACTATCACAAGTTTAGGTGCAGCAAAATAGTAGCAGATAAGTTAAAACACTTTCTGTTATTCTCATTCGCGAAACTAAAAGTTCGGATGTAAAATTATAAACTAACTTTTATCAATCGCCATAACGTTAATGTCGAGCAGCAACTGGGTGACATGTGATACCTAAGAAATATATCTCTTCCAGTGTGGATAGGTGTTATGCTGCAAATCAGGCATATCTGAAGGCATATATGACACTGATCGATTCATATCCATCAGACTATGTTAATTTTGTATTTTACGATATCTTGGTTGGTATTAAATGTATATAAACCGCGTGAGATGGGCAAAGAAGGAGTTAGAAACCAAATGACAGAATGTTTTCCTGCATATATGAAATACTCTTGGACGCAGTTATATGCTAAGAAACAAAGCCCATAAAGATGTTTAGCAAAAGCACAGAATAAAATAAGTTTTTGCCCAGAATGCCCAAGCAGTTGAAATCAAAGGTTTACATGTGTGGTGATGCTAAAATTGGAATGTCTGCAAACGTTTGTATACATGTTTATGTCTATGATTCCCAAAATATCTGTATCCGTTCGATTCGACTTAATAATTTGAAATCCTGTTTCGTGGACATCAACAAACTTGATTAAATCACACACTTGTGAAGATGTTTGGCATCCTGAAAATTGTTGATAAGGTATACAGGTGGGAGGTTTTACATCGGGATTTAAATGTCGGTAAAATATATAGTTGTGACCTTTGAATTGATCTTTACAAAGTTATAGAGATCCTCAGTCCGATGTAGAGGTCTGTATCTCTCACTACCTATCACACCATATAGCCCTATAGAGATACAGCGTTAGAGTGTACACCACTGCAATTTCAAGTTTTTGCGCTTACCAGCTTTTGTGTGTTTAATTCATATTGTCACCCCAAATTTGATATACTGAACTTTTCTGACACATGGGATCTGATATGGCCAAGCTACCTTGTTAAAAATGCAGAAATACGGTTAAAGTATCTGTTGCTTACAATCCATTTTTCTGTCGTTCTCCTTGAATTCATCAAGTTAACAAAACCTACAAAATAGCAAAGAGTCGGGCCAAAGCCAACAAAGATGCAATACGCAACTATACTTGCACCTAGAACAAACAAGTGCAAGCGGATATGATGCAACGTGGCGTATGAGGACTCCACAAACAAAGAGGATTCATTTTAACACAAAGCACAACTGCTCCGAAGCAGCAAGATCGCTGATGGCTTTTAATTATTCAAGGCAATTTCATGAATCCCAAGACATTCACTGGAGAGTTGTTGATGCGAACAAATGGCACTATAGCAACCCAAGCGTTGTAGAATCATGGGATCAATAAACATCCTCCGACACCTTCTATTTTCAGGAGTAACAATATACCCGGCTTAACTTTAATCCAACGAAAATCCTCAGTGGCTTTATTCCACAGAGTGGAATTCCTTGTTACACTACATCAGCCAATCTGGTGCCATTGTGAAAATCACGTTAATCATTCTTAGCATTTTGAAACCGTAACAAAGTGAATGAGGATAAATGTTTATCCTGAAAAAGACTCCACAGGAATGAACAGAAAACCCTCCAACAAGATCCTTGTGTAGCATGTTGACTTTTAAAATAGTTTACTGCCCGCGGCCGTGGCTTAGTGGTTAGCATGTCGGCCGACTATTTCTACTTCGATGTACCGTATACGCGTATATGAGGGGTTCACAGGATGGGGTTTCAGTTCTCGCGGCAGTGGGGTTTACTACACTCTTAGAATTAATGGTTCTTTGAGGATTCTTTAGAAAAGAGGATGGTTCTTACTAGA
Source organism: Mopalia kennerleyi (assembly GCA_034783855.1). Classification (NCBI taxonomy): domain Eukaryota; kingdom Metazoa; phylum Mollusca; class Polyplacophora; order Chitonida; family Mopaliidae; genus Mopalia; species Mopalia kennerleyi. The sequence continues at coordinate 3,530 of JAVFBX010230850.1, read as the reverse complement.
ACCAGTAGGACAAAAACGGTTCTTAGATATAATAAGATAGGGATAAACATATGAAACAGTTCCTGTAAGGGTTCCAAACAGAACTATAACGGGTAAAAAACCTTAAATGGTTCCATTGGAGCCATCTTAGTCTAAGAGTGTAGGTATTTAAACCAGGAAAATTGTGAAATGGTCAATCCGTTGTCATAGTAGTGAAACACCCTGGAGTATGAAGTAAAATCCAAAGTAAACAAACAAAATAGCTTGAGACATATACTGTGGTAATAAAAACGATACTACAAAATTTAAAATCGAAAAATGTTTTAATATATATTTACCATGGCAGCTAGTCAGTGAGACGCTTTCTAGGGATCTTCCATAATAATGTCATGAAGAAAACGCAGCTACAGGCTCTACTGGTTGACAGCTGACACAACAAACTCAATTTTTTGCAAAACTTCAATGAATCAGAACAATCTACATTCATTTTTTAGGGAAACTCTTTAAAGATAATATTATTACTTAATTATCTTAACTACAAACAAAATATGTTATGTTATGCTGAGTGTGAGATACATTTGATTAATTTGTGATTATTAGTGTCGTTCTTATTATCGATTTACATGATCATTTAGGGTATATAACTGATCATTTGGTTTATAATAAAACTAAACCATGATCAAACATATTTGTGGTCAGATGTACACATTGGAGTTATTTACTTTAACTAGAATTTAAAGCTCTCCTGCCCAAAAATCGTTTTCATGGACTCGCTGTGATCATTTTGTAAACTTCATTTAAATACCAAGAAATGCACTGTTTACAATTTGATCAAGTATCAAGGCTACCAATTAACAAGGCGCAAATGACAAGTTAAAATTCACATATCGGATCATTGTTACTTTATTTACCAGCTCACGAAAAAGAGGGACACTGCAAAACTCATTGTATTATTGTTAGTGCCTTTGTCCTTATTGTAAAAAATACAGTATTTAGGACATTATTGACAGGAATTCTTGCCAGCTAACACAGATGTTCTTAGTCATCGTCTGGCCCTTAAAAATCACAACTCTGTATTGACTATAAATTGATTTTCTCAAACACTTATGGGAACGAAAGCACGAAAAAATAATGACATCCTCAGACATATAAACGTAGGCTTAGAAGATTATAATTCAGTAGTTGGGTACTGACATGTCAACATTCAGGATGGTAATGATAAGATCTTTGAATGTACGGTGGTGATGTGAATAGATGTAATCTTGTATATGGTCATCCAGTCATCTAACTGCCTATAGCATAACAATAATTACCTCTTTACAATATTTGATGAACCTACCAAAACTCTTCATGATTAAGATTTAATATGAATGTTGGTGGTTCTAGGCTAAAATGAACGAAATCATTACTTTTAGGAACTAACCCAACCTGTCGTTGAATTCGTTTGACAGAAAGTTTTGAAAAAAATAATTGATTGAAGTTATCAGTTATTATTGACCTTTCTGGTGATGATGTTGTCTTGATCTTTTTTACAGACCCTATCATATTTGATCGATGAATTTTTGTAAAAAAAATATTGTTATTGTATTTCGCAACAATCATCAGAAAGTGTATGTGATTTTAACCAGATTCACATTAACAGAAAAAACGATTACTAACCAGATTTAACGGTAACGCCTTACAAACTCAGAAAAACGTTAGACATTTTACAAGATTAGACAACTGTATGAACGTTTCGAACCCTCTTGTTCTTATATGATGATCAGACGATCCGGATTTTAACCTACATATATGGTATCTCGATCTAGAACACCAGCTACGCATTGGCATGTTCGTAACACATGTGGTAACACAATTAAATTATGTAGAATACACAAGAGCACTTTAATTAGACGTCTTTTTGCTGTCTTATTTTAGAAATGTTTATTATTGTCAAAAACAAAACGATTTGCTTTGTGGAAATGTATCACGGGTAAGATTGTACAAGTACTAAATGTCTCACCGGAACATTTGGGTTCAATTATCTAATGCATTTTATTTAACTTTTAACATTCAATATTTATGATTGTGAAAATCATTTATGTAGTTCATTTAATAAGTTTAAATTACATCGATATACCTGAACTTGTCTTACCAAACATTTTGACAATTAGGCCACAAACTGGTTGAAGAAAAGCAAGGTCGCTGCATTGCTCATTGTAACATGGTGGGTACATTTATCTTGTTGTAAAAAAGTGTGTCTGGATTTTTGGTGCTAGGAATCCTTAACAGCTTAAACAGATGTTCTTAGTCATTGTTTTGTCCCTTTGACAGCATTACAGAGCTGGTATATATATAACCTTCGGCAGACTAATAATCAATTTTTCTCGCAGACTTAAAGGTACAAGATGCGTGTGGTGTACTGGCATGTCCGCATACATCGAAAGCGCTGGTTATGGCTTAAGGGTTGCGTGCTGGCAGATCAGATCAGATGCTGACATCGACAATTAAATGTTATGGAATATTATACCATCGAAGCATCTAGTTGCATATGATATGATAGTCTTGACTTCCGTGCAACATTTTAAGAATAGACAAGAATAGCACGTATTAAGTTTAGTGGATCTGAATCTAAAACAAACAAGCAGTTTTGTTAGCAACGAAAGGTTGAAGATTTACCGGTACCTTTTCTGGCAGCAGGTTTTGTTTGAATAATTTAACGATTTTAATTGATACTTTACCACATGGCAATACAACGTGGATTCTTGACTTGTTTTTGTCCAACACTGTGAATTTTAACTGATTTTTGTACCAATGCGCCGTTATCATCATATTGCCAACGTTATCTGGAAGCCTACCTTCAATTCAGCATGCTCTAAACTTAAATGAATTGTGCATGCAAACCAGATTGAACAGCAACTTATAACCAAGTCTGACCAAAGATTGACTCCAGCATACAACGAGATTATACAATTACAATACCATCTATATAAGCCCCAACCTCCCTTGGTGTGATATAGTGATCTGACGAACCCGGATTTTAATTTATGGTATCTCTAGCACCGTCTTAGTTATTGACATATTCGTTAAGTGGGTTGTTAACACTCCCTTTTACTATTTTACAAGTTAATTTGTTTTTGATAGCGATTTTCCGTCATACTCAAGGGTATTTCATTTATATGAAATTTAGCCAGAACAAGCAGTAGATGTCTGATTTTTCCCTTATGTTTTGAATGGTGTTTGTTGATTGTGCTTGCATGTATCTGTTGGTCAAGTAAAAATACGCAGTCGGGAAACTTCGATTCGTTGGCGGAAATGAGCGGCTTTTACAAATCAGAATTGGGAAGGAGCTCTGTGATTTCAATTTAACCAATCAACCAATCTGTGGGATCGTTACTTTGCATCTAGTGATCGCTCTGTCTTGTCATTGTTTCTAGTGCACCTGTGGACTTTACGGTAAAGACACTAGCGTCAATCAATATTACACAATCTCGTTTTGCTGGTTGTCGTCAAGTTACGTATATAGCGCTTAGGTTTGCTAATGACTTCAAAGAGAAGGTTATGATATATAC
>JAVFBX010230839.1:0-10844 GCA_034783855.1 Mopalia kennerleyi | reverse complement strand
AACAGGGGGCTCGGTCCCCAATGCCGGTTAGCTTATCTATAGGGCAGTTGCATACTTCTAGTTAATAGACTTCTGATAGGACATAATAAACAGGTGTGCATCTGAGATCGGAAACACGTGTACTTCAAATGTCAACTGTGGGGCGATGGTGCTATAAGATCCACCGTCTACATATAATGATGTATTTATACAGTGTCTATACAATAACGCCATCCCATTGCACAGATCAGTGCTGAAACAGTAGATAGTTCAATATAGACACATATCAATCGAGTTTTTTGCTATGATTTTAATTTCCGAAAAATTGTTTAAAAGACGGGAAAATAAAACTTAAATAATACAACAACAAAAAATACAGATCCTGGTGTCCTTATTATCACACTTGTAATAGTTTTAAAATGTCAAGACAATTGACAAATCTCCCTCAAAACATCATGCACATATAATTCAAGTTATTCTTAACCCAAACCGAATATCTTTTTTGTTAAATATTTATCAATACTTTATACCATGTATAAATGGTAATTACCTTCTCTCGAGGTCAGTAAGTTACTCATTAGCTCTATATTAAGATCTATTATGAAACTTGTCTCTGGGAGTTTATCTAGAACATGAGATGATTTATCGAATTTAATAATCGACATCCCTGTGCCGGTGTGGTTTCACTAGACTCGGTGAAGTTTCCTCGGACCCTTACATAAAAATAGTGTTTTAAATTAAATAACTTATACATTTATATAATTCAGAATTGGACCACGTTTGCGACCCAGTGTGACATGTAATAGATCAATGCCATAGAGGCAGCCACCAAACAGGCTCTATGACAACTGAAGTGCTGAAAAACACCCGCTCAATCTAATCCGTCAAGCACTTTTAGTGTTCCTTTACTTCTCACTAATGCAGACCACTCATTCTATGCGGGGATGTTGAATGGACAGTGGAATGAATTATTAACTATTTACTCGTGAAGGTATTGTATTAATAAAACAATGAAGACGCTAATGTCCTTTTGGTTGTCGAAATGGCTCACATTTTATAAACATGTCACATCACGTCTTCTTTCTCGAGCCCTGGTAATGATAATAGTTAAACCCTTAAAAACCTCGACATGGTGAATTTGACGTACTCTCAGATACCTGGCTGTGTATGTCATTTATCTTTTCACGACATGTTAACATGCAACTGGTTGGTATCCCTTAAATTGAGAGGTGTCATCACCAGAAAGCTTAGCAGCTAATTCTTAGCATTTAATGTTTACACAACATTCCTGTGACAATGATGTCTTCGGCAAATGTTGTTTTCATCCCTTTCTTAAGCCGACCATGACAGATTGTGCCAGGGTTTCTTGTTGGTCCAGGTAATGCAGCAATGTGATTGGTCAGCTGATGAATCTCAGATCTCTACTGTGTGCCTTCATCTGTTAAATACCAGTCTATATCTACATTATATTATGATTGCAATACATAAAAGCAATCGGTAGTACGTGCTTGTATTGGGGGAACAGAATGATGTGTTATCAGCGGGATACCAGAACGGCATGTTACACGAGGATAACAGAATGATATGTTGAATAGTATGTTTGAAGTAAAATAAATAACAGCATGGTTTAAGGAGAGATAACAGGAGATCATATTATTCGGGGACAATACAGAATATGTTGTCATGAGACGAAAGAAGTATTTCCGAATAGTATGTTGCCATGGACGGTTACAGAATGACATGTCCTTATGGGAAATAAAATGTTGGTATGCTTTCATGGGAGATAACAGAATGGTATGTTGTCATGGGAGATAACAGAATAGTATGTTGTCATGGGAGATAACAGAATGGTATGTTGTCATGGGAGATAACAGAATAGTATGTTGCCATGAAAAATAACATAATAGTATGTTGCCATGGGAGATAACAGAAGAGTATGTTGTATGGAGATAACAGAATAGTATGTTGCCATGGGAGATAACAGAATGGTATGTTGTCATGAAAAATAACATAATAGTATGTTGCCATAGGAGATAACAGAAGAGTATGTTGTATGGGAGATAACAGAATAGTATGTTGCCATGGGAGATAACAGAATGGTATGCTGTCATGGGAGATAACAGAATAGTATGTTGTCATGGGAAATAACAGAATAGTATGTTGTCATGCGAGATAACAGAATGGTGGGATGTCTTGTTGTAACATAAGCATGTGTTGTTATATGGGATTCCCAGATAATATGTTGTCATGGGATACAGCAGAATCATGATCTTATGTTGTTTAGGGAAATAACATAATTATAAACTGCAATGTGAGATAAGAGAATGATATGCTGTCTTGTTGTCACAAAACGATGTATTATCTTGGAAGATAACAAAACGATATGCTGTTACGGGAATAACAGAGTGATATGTTATCATGGGGAAAAACAGAATGGTATATTGCCAACGGAGAAAACAGAAGGACATTTTCTTTAGAAGATTCTGATTTAAAATCATTGAAGTAAATATACTAAACAAGTTCAGTATAATGCTCTGTGGGGAAGCAAGAAAATGTTTTAATCTAAAGGGTGTTATAATAATCTTTTTTGTATCCCCAATTAATTTCACCTTTATTTTGCTGGAATGAACAATGTGTAAGAGGCATTAATATATGTCACTGTTAAAGTAAAGGTATAAAATAAACAGCCTCTTGTAGCTATAGTATCAAATTGAGTTCTGTTTAAGGCACTCGATGTAATGTGATGGAGTGCAAACAGACAGCTTATCTATTAGATGTAGCGTGGAGGCTTGTATTGTATGAGTTTATCTGTGAGCTAGTGTAACGCTTCTGTACTAGACAACACCTAATCCACATCAACATTAATTATGTCTTAGTTCATTAGAGCAATAGATAAAGCTTATTGTTATTAGCAGTTCAAAGGGGATCAAAAAAAGTCAGTGCGTTATCTGATTATATAGATGCTATTTTAATATATACGATGTCATTAAGTAGGTGATGAGAGAATAATTATAATACTGATTATATCAGGAAGCTTGTTTGGTCGATCTCACAAGGTATCATTGTTTATACCCTCTTCTCGTGTATGTATAGTAAACGTGCATACAGTTGTAAGCAAAAGCAATAGTTCGATTTCTTCAGGCTGTTGGAAACAAATTGAGCGTACACAGGGATGTTTTCTCTTTGTTGGTTAACATAAACCTGTGCGTATTTGACCAGGTGTTTTGGGTGACAGGTAAGGTGAGCTTAACCTAATTACCTATCGGACCTTCACTACAGCTCGCAGGTAATTGATGACGGGAAATGGAAGTTTGACAGCTTGAGAGTTTTTTCACCTATTTTCTCAGCTTTTTTGCTCTTGTCGCTTTTTTTTTACTCCGCCATCGAGAAAAATATACGTTTTATGAATCAGCCGTACAAGAGTCATATATCCAGTTTATGAATTGTAATAGGATTAACTTATGAATTGTAATAGGATTAACTGATTCGTGTATCTTGATAACGTCAGGTGTGGTAAAGAATTATCAAGACATGTCAAAGGGCAAATAAAAGTCACTTTTCTTAAATAGTAAAGCAGTAAATCCCAAACAGACGTTTAGTAAGATAGAGCGCGAATTTAAAATATTGAAATATTGATAAATCTAGATGAATTTTTACTTTCAAAGCTACTTTGATTTTTCAAAGGACAGATGCACGGGTGGCTGATTTCTATATTCATTTAAATTGTGCTCTATATATCAGCAAAGGTTAGAAAGGGCAGCATTCCATGACAGAATTAGGTTTGTAAGTGCATATCTTTAGCAGACTGTATCCCGTTCATCTGAACGTTACAAGGCCTGCTTATTTTCAAAACTGGTATTTATTCTTCCAAACACTATTGCGTCATGATACGTGCTCTGCGGGGTTGAGAAGCATGATAACATCTGTTAAATGAGGAAATTATGTGATCTCTGTTAAAACAAAAATGGGAGAAGCAAAATATTTGAGGTGTACACATTGGGACTGCTAGAATAAACATGAATGTTAGCTTCTAACGGTATCTATGAAAGCACGAAAAGGCCACATCGGAGAAATCACACGTTTTAAGGCTACAATAGGTGTTGAATGGCCATGCTGTCTTCCATACTTCACAGAGGTCTAGCCCTATGACCACCCGTTGTGTACACATGGCTGTTAACAGACAACTGTGACAGGTCCTGCCTTTATTAGTTACTTACACAGGTGCTCTCTACCTTATCCTGTATTTTCTACTGGTAGATAGAGACGATGGTTGGATCGATACCAACGCGTAGACCCGTCAATGACCATAAAATATCAGCAATATTGAATATGTTATCTATTGAATATTGACAGCTCTTTAACCGTGTGGCGTGTAGCTGGGTGACAATCAAGATCCCTCGACAGTTAGTTGATAATAAAGTTTTTGATAGAGCCGCCTTTGATAATCTCAAGTTCTCGATACTTAAAGTAAAAGCTATGGGTATATATTTGTGATATGATTTAGTCTGAATATTTACATTGTTATTCCACTTTAGCGGCGTATGGTATTTGTATTTAACCTGTTTCTAACTGATTCCCATTGCAATTAAAGGAGCAAGTATATTATCAAGGAAAGTGAAAGTATATTTAAAAAACACCTTGTGCTGGTTACAGATATATAAATTGTGTTCATTTTGTTGTCCTAAAAGCCTGTATTCTCCCCTTTTTCTTAAGAATTCCTGGGTGGGTATTTGTAGTTGATCCCAAACCAAACAGCTGGGGAAGTCAATCAAATGAGAGGACAACACGTCTGAGCGTCCCGCAAACGTTTTCTTAGCGATACCTCAAATCCTGGCTTTGCTGACAACTGCCTCGCGCCGTGTCACAAATTTAGAGTCAAATAGAGTCAAAGGTAAAACATCCCCCGATTAACAAGAACAAAGGATTGTTAGATTCCTCTAACGCTGGCTTGATTTTGCAATCCGAATAAGGACCCGTCCTTTCGTGCCCTTCAGAGGCCCATGTAACCTTCGGGGTTTGTTAAATGTCTCACCCTAACTCAGATCTTAAGTAGGGACGAAATGCCATAGTGTTTCACGGTAACTGCTGTAGCACGCAGTCGCATGCACTGCATAAACTCACGTACTGTCCCGAGCTGATGCGAAAGCAAACTTTCTGTCAGATTTGAACAGTGTTTCTAACAGAGCTTAGATCAGTGGACGCCCACACAACGTTAACATAGCCCATTCTATTAAAGACGTTTTAAAACAAAAGGATGTGGACGTCTGCAGTAAGACTATACCCTTACTGATTGTCACTTGTTCCTTGCACTGTCAATTTACTGAATTTAGAATAACAGTTTGAAGTGACTGGCAGTCCTTGTGGTAATCTTATTGTGGTGAGTCTCCATAACACCGTCGTCAGTAGATGGTTCCTTAGTGAATATTGTGTCGTCAACGTTTAAGATGCCGACCAGTACATTAGATATTAAATATGTGTTTAATAGCTTAACTAATGTGAATAAATATCCGATAAAGATCTGAGTGGAATATAAGTGATGTAATCTGTTATTTGTGTTCTATTTTGCAGGATAACCTTTCAGATGTGGATACTCCTATGACAAAGAACATATGTGAATCCGAAAGCAGACAGTTGGTAGAAGTGTACATAACCAGGGAGAGAAAGTCGTTTTAGTCAATATGAAGCATACCTATATTGCTTTGGGACAGGGATATACCATACGCTGTTGGAAAGACAATTTGAGTTAACACGAACAGATGACGGAGCCATGATGTGTTTACTGAATAGCGTGTTAAAAGCCATGTGCTTTTTGGTTTTCCTTTGCTACGTTACTGTTCAGCCCTTGTTTATTTATCGTGTGTATGACTGGTACGTTAATGGGGAACTGGAGGTGTTTCTCTCACTGCTCGTTCTGCTGATCGCTCTGATGTTAGTGGTAAACTTATTATCTCTCATTCCTCTCTTAAGGAGGGGAGATTTTAACGGGTCGTTTATTGTACAGAATCTATGTGTACTCTCCCATTGTTTACAGATGGGATTACTATGGAGACTCTCTAGTATTTTCCATTTATTCGAGGAAAGAAAAGTGTTGGAATTTAGCATATTGACTGTTGGCCAATCAGCATCAAGTATTTTGCCAGCACTTTTAGTAGAAGGTGTTTTATTAAAACCGATGTTACCAACAGTGCCTGTTACGTCACAGGCTTTTCTCGCAGTGGGCGTAATATCAAGTGCTCTATCGTTTGTCTTAGCTCAAAAGGCACTCCGGCAAAAACGGGAACATTCAGATAACCTAAATGACTCCAAGATTGTTTTGTTAACTGTGTGTCACATATTCGGTGTGATTTGTCTTTTCGTATCTCGTTGTGTATCAATAGTTTTATTTACTTATGTGCTTACATTTTGGATAACACTTTTACTTGGCCTCCATTTCCTGCTATGTCTGACAGTCAATTTACTCTATACGCATTTTCAGCTTAAGAGGTTAAACTTTCTGTGTGTGCTGAGACAATCTGGTCTAATGTACCTCCACGTGTTCGACTCAGTGACTACCGGTTCTGGGCCAGGAAAATGTGCCAATGTAATGTATTATGCATTGTTACTGGTGGAGAATATTATGATGACAGCCGTGTGGGTGATGACATCCGGCCACACAGATATAACTAAACTCATTACAGTCATGATCATGCTGTCCTCATTTGTCATTGGTGTCGTTCTCAAATTTCTGTGTCACAGCTGCACTGACAGTGATATGGCGGAAGACTCAGATCTGAAAATTTTACAAGTCAGGGCTGCGTCTTCGACAAGTATCAACCAGAGATCATCGTCTCGCGATTTACCTACTACTCATTCAGGATCTGCAGGTGTTACAGACGAGGACAACCAGGCTCTGTCAGAAATTAATTCCACATCAGCAACTGTCTGTGCTAAAATATCAAAGAGATCAAAACATGTCAACCCAAATGCACTTTCAAGGTCATCTAGAGGCAGTTCTCTGGGTCAAAGCTCAATGTCTTACCACAACCGGGCTTTCAATTGTGCTGCAAACTTAGATGAAAACCCAAAGAGAATTGTCCCAAAGAAAAGCGCAAAAGAGAAAGTTAATTCACGCTGTGAAAAAGGGGAAGCTAAAACGACAAGCAATACAAGTGATCATGATCGTAGTTGCTCAAGCAAAGCTAAACAGAACCGTACTAAACTCAAATCTCAGAGAGGATATTGCTCTGAAGAACATACAGACATTGGGTCCTCTAATAGCAGAAATACAAATACTTTAGATCTCAGTGGTCATAGTAACCCGACAGGCAATTACTTAATTTGTGATCGTGATCACCACGCAGAGATCAGGGATAAAACTCATGTAGAGCAAAAACGGAGAGAAGATTTGCCAGAGTGTGATAGAAATCTGGGGACATTTGCTATTGCGTCCCAACCAAAAGAAGACGCTCAGTACCGCCCCAAGAGTTGTGCCCCTTTCTCCAGCAAGGCGAATAAACCGTATCCTAATGACTGGTACAAGTATTGGGCTAGTCACTGGCAGCAACAGGAGCCCCAGGAGGCTGTTGATCAGTACAGTTGTGACTTTTATACAGACACTACCTCCTATTACGACACTCTCAGTTACTATTACACAGTCACCAGTGCATCGTCTGACGAGTCGGACTGCGCAAGGACGTGGCCACCGTCCTTGCCAACAGGACTTCAAAGTCACGTGACCCAACTACCAGACGAAAAGCTTTCACCGGAGGAAAGGATTTCTCAGTGGTTACTAAGATCAAGGCAGTTTTTTTCTCAAGATCTCCTGAGGCCCTCAAACCCACAAGATGGGCGATTTGGGTCAAACAGAAGAACTATTTGCGGCTACACTAATAAAGTCAGTATGTCATCAACTTCGTCAAAACGGCTGCCGCCTAGGGGAATTAATCCCCGCCAAAGGCCACAATTTAACTCTGGTCAGTCTGAAGAATATCGAATACAATTCCAAAATTATATGGACAGCTTAAAGACAAGGAAAAAATCAGGAGGGGTATGGTCTTGCTACCCTCGGCCCAAAAGTCCAACAAATAATAAGTCAGGGCTGTGTGACATATACGAAAATAGACCAAATAGACAAACAAAAACCATGGGCGGTCTTAATGACCAGCTTCAGTCTGTCGATATACCGGTAAAGCCCCCAAGGCCCCCACGTCCTCCAAGAGATATTAAACATGCCAATGTTAAACAAAATGCCCAAAACAAATCCGTTACCTCGCCATCGTGCCAGGAAGTCTCAGATTGTATCCCCTACACAAGACACGAAGACTTTCATTCAGCGGATCACCTGAATAGTGCGAGAGAGATTTTACCACAGCATAGAAATCAACCAAAATTAACAGACAAAAATTCACCTATGTATTCCCGAAAATCTTCACCACCAAGTATTCCTATGGTCGGTTATGGCAACGAAAAGACCATCCATTCTCAAGGACAGTATTCCGACTTATCTAGGCCGCCTTACTGTTCACAGAAACCTTCCTCACCCATTTCCGTGGTGACTAATTATAATTACAACCAAACGGTTCAGCCTGAATACCAGCCTAGTTACTCACAGAAACTTTTATCACCGATGGCTCAAGGAATTAAATTTTATCCTGAACGAAATTCTAGTTCTCATGCTCTTCAAACTGAGCCAGCAAGGGTTCCTGACTACCTCCACAGTTGTCCGTCACCTAATGGGCAACGAGCCAGTTATAGCCCTGGTCAACATAGCATGTCTCCACCACATAACCCGAACATTTCATCTTCTATGTATCCCATTGAAACCTTGCCCGAGTCTAAAGCTCCCACGTACTCCTCGGATGGTCAAGTTGCACAATGGTCCGATAACGACCGGGGACAAACACGTGACACTAACCAAATACTTTCATATTCTCAAAACAAATCTTCACACGCCGTCTCGCATCCCAATTATTATAATGATTCTCAACCTGTAAATAAACAGGACACTATCCTTCAATCGCCCACGATGAATCGATCACGCCCTTCGTCGTCTATCGACCCCGTTACTGGGCAGTTCTATTCACATGACATAATACATCCACCGCGCATTGGGCACTCAATCTATTCACCAAGCAAATTGTCTCCTCCAGTAAGAAGGCCGAATTCACTATCAGCAGCGGGAGAGAGCAATCTCCATGCGCAGACTAGAACTTTATTCCACGAGTCCGTCGCCCCGCCGTATAGGCCAAGAAAATTGACGGGGCCCATACATTCTAAAACAAAAGACATACCCACGCATAAACCCAATACTGGTTTAGAATCAGCTGTTTGAGATTATTATATGCTGCCATTATATTTATATTTTTGATAAATAATAAAGTTTTTTTGGTCTTTTTCAGAGTGCTTGTGTTACCAGAGTCTTTGGTTTTATTTAATAAGGTATCACAGCACAAGTGTAGTGTATCTACGGAGAACGAAATTTAATTTTTGATTCCAATGCTTCCACTCTTTTTTTTACTCTCCCGATGATAGCAAAAAAGCCCCGGAATATTGACATAAAAATAAGTCCTACGTTCTTTGCAATACACAACTTTCGTGTAATTCCTTTGAAAATCTTAAGAGATGTTGAATGCATCAATAAACAAATAAACAAAATGAATAGGCCTAAATCATTTTTTAAAATATGTCTATATTTATGTGTAATGTTTGTTGTTTGAAAAGTAATGACATGGTTTGCCTCATACACTCTAAGAAAAAAAGGCTCTTGTTAGAACCTTTAAAGGTTCTTCGGAGTGTATCATATAGCGAACCTTTATTGGTTCCTTGAAGAACCCTCTAAAAATAGTTCTTTGAAGAACCCTCTAAAAATGGTTCTTTGAAGAACCCTTCAACAATGTCGTTGAAAAAATGCAAAACTTGCTTGGAAACTTCTCCCAGTTCGAAAATCACAAAATGGAGAACATGGACGCTGGATTTCAAATTATCCCGTGACCATAGACGCGTATTCATTTCGCACGAAGAAACATTTTCCTTAGCAAAGAACCCTTTTCACCACGAAGAACCCTTAGGTCGTTGATTTTGTCAGAGGAACCATTTAACACCATAGGTTCTGTGAAGAACCTTCGTGACATACTAAGAACCATTTCAGAACCTTTTTTTCTTAGAGTGTAGGTTATTACATTTGAAAGCAGTTTCGCTGTTTAATTGTCTATCAGTGTAAGCAGTTCTATTTGCCATAAATTTCATCCTGTCTCCGAGACAAACACAAGTTGTTTCACCCAATGTCTAGATCGGCATCTCAGAGAAACTGATCAAGACATCATGGTATACATTTTGATTGTCCCCAGAGGTGCGAGGGTAAAGGCATGGCACACATGTCATTTTTTAAGCACACTTGGGTGTCGTATTCTGCAACATTTTCTATAAGATTCTACCATATCTGGTAACGCTGAACTGATAGTGTTAAGGCTAATCATATTGACTGATTTATCTGTGGGGAAACGGGCGGGAAAAATGATTTATTGCTCTCTTTTAGCATTTTGTTTCTGAGAACGTCATATAAACTCTTATTTTCAATTGCGTTAATCGGACGAGAACTGATCAGCACCTTATACCTCACTGTCAGAAACAGATATCGAAGAAATGATTAGACACTCGGATATAGTGTGTGTCCACTGTTTTGGAATGGAACTAAAGTTTGTATTTGGTGTGAACAGTGGAGGAAATAATTATTAAAACCATTAAGGTCTTGCTGGACCCCTTGGGCTGAAAATGAACCAATTTCTTTTATCGCTTAGATTAAAAGTTAGGTATTCAAACTATATGTCGATGAAAAACATAAATCGAAATTCTATTTACAAACAGTTCAATTTAAGCCTATAATTTAG
>JAVFBX010230827.1:0-20479 GCA_034783855.1 Mopalia kennerleyi | reverse complement strand
TTCTCTTGGCTCGTACAAGATAAGTATGCATTAAATAATTTTCGTTTTTGCGGCATTATTTTAATTTATGAACAAACCACTTAAAATCGTAGCGATCTGAATTTATTGATAAAAGCTAATTTTGGGCGCTACTGCCTCTTTAACACAATTTAGCTTTATTCAATACCACAGATGACCAAAAACTTAACAAGGGTTCCCTTTGAATGATTTTTTCTTTGGTCCCCCTCCCACTCTTAGTTCACCATTTATTATTTTTTAGCTTACCAAAGTTTCTTTCCCAAAGTACTCAGTACCCACCACTTGTCATATACTGTATTCATGTAATCTACACCTTTACCTAATATGCCCACACCTCGACGCCAAACACACACCTCTCTCTTTTGATTTTACCTGTTCCATTTACCTGTCATTATATCTGCCCCTTATCGGTTTCCGCCCACTAGTTAAAGCTTGCTTTATACCCTCAGTTCAACCATTCTGTTCAAACTGATCCCTAGCTTAACCCTAGTTCTTTATCCCTTAAACTCTTTCCCCCTAAACTGTTGCTCCCCCCCTGGTAATTATTCTGCCCTGGATAGTAATAATACACCCCCCATGGTTTACTTATTGACATGACCAAACAGGGCTCTTAGTGCTTCTACCTCTGTCCAGTACCGTAAATAGGATACTCTGTCACATGAGTGAGATAATATTAGGTACTATGTTAAACCCTAATTAAAACAAACCACTTACTGGATTATGATACCAGATACTTATTGAACAATGTTGTGATTTGAGGTGTGATATCATATGCTGATCACTCACCTCAAATCAGAAGGTCTGCATGTTCTCTTACCTCAAGCGCAATGTTCACAAAATCTATTTCCTCTTGTGCATATTTGAACGGAATTGATTTGAAAAAAGACCACTGATTCGAAAACACAATTTCGATTTGTTTGTTTGTTTGTTTGATTGGGGTTTAACATTGTACTCAAGGGTATTTCACTTGTACGAGGATGGATTGGATTCAAACGGCTCCTTGCTTGATTATGGTGGAAAACCTAGTAAAAACCACCCCCACAATTAACAGAGCCACATCATGTGACTCCCTCATATATACTTGATGTTCGACAGATGGACGAAACACAATTTGAAAACGCCATTCAAAGCACCATATCTTTTCATGTGTTTTTTACAATCTATTTGCTGCTGTCTTGCCCGGCCAAAGAGGAATTCATATTGGTTGCATTTTGTGCCCTCATGTTATCAGGCGCAACACTAAACCTATTTCTTGTTGTGCAGCTGCGCTTAGGAGAGAGCTTTCTGTTGTTGAAGCCAACCTGTTTGTCTTTGTATCTCTTGTTTAATTGTCCTGTCTTGTCTTTATTTGTCCTTAGCTGCGATGAGTGAGGTTTCCTGATCCATTGGGCTAGAACGCCGTCATTTAAGTGAAACGTTGTAACCTTGTGTTGTAGGTATTTTAACCAACAACCTTCCACCAGAATAAAAAAAATAGTTCTTTTTAAAACTGTATTTAGGTTAACCGTAAACAATTTTTGTTTCTTTGTAGTCTTTGCTGATATATTGTGGTATAGTTTTGTGACTATATCTGACTTGGGTAACCACAGAACATGAATACCTGAAAAGTCATGACTTTTGTATCATGGTGACTACCAACTTACATGTGCCACATATATACTATACTTGCAATACAGACACAAAAAATAAAATTGTTCTGCTGTTTAAAAAAAAACCAACATGCATTTGCTTATAATTTCTGTGAGCTATCCTGTGGAATTTGTTGGTATAGATCCTGGCTGAGGACAGTTTGTTTGGAATGATGTCTTCAGTAAGCAATGGAGGGAGGTTAACTTTTTAACATTACATGTATCAAAACACTTTACATTTTAAAGTTGAGCTAGTTTAAATTAAGTTTGGAATACACCGCCCTCATATAAGTGACATACTGTCCCGTACCCTTAAAGCACTGCGTAAAACTCCAGTCAATCAAATCTTTTCATATATACATGGTTTTGCTACATATACTGTACATGTTCATATAAATCTTCCACCATATCAAAATGTAATGAAATAATCGTAACAATTGAGACATGTCTGTTCCTCATAGTTCATAGCTCGATGTGTTTTCAATTCTGCTATGTTTACACACTTATAACTTGAGGAAATGTCAGTCTTTCTCTATATTTGTCTACTGACATCAGTTATGTCAGTCTTGAAAAATTATGTTATAAGTAATACATGTACACTACATGTGTTTAATACTAGACTTATCAGTGGAACTATTAAAAGCATTTACAAAAAAAATGTGGACACATGTACATATTTATTAAGTCAAATCTAAGGATACTTAGCATATTCATTGGTACAAAATGTCCACAGTTGAGGGGCTTGTCACTCCTGTGCTACAACATGCTGCCTGTCCCCCCCTCAGAGCACCTGAACATGTGTGGGGAAGGTTTGGAGCCTCCACTAGTGATTATTGGGGTCTGTAGAGTGTGTGTGGCTGTTCAGTGGCCTTACACCACCCTGTCAAGCACACACAAAGGTTGCCTCTAACCCAGCCAGCAGTCTCCCCATTCATTTCAAACCTTAACCAGGAAGGGGTCTCACTTCACTTCAGGCATGTTGGAGAACAACTGGTAGATTAGGTTTACAGTGTTTATTAACTACTCTGGATTGATCAGTGGAACTAAATTAGAATAGATAAGTCTACAGTATATGTGCATTGTAGGGCTACATGCTGTACTTAGATTTCAAGGATTTGAACTGGGGCCGTGTTTTTTATTTATTCACTTCATACATGTAGTGATTAAAATACAGCATGTGGTAGTTGTCTTGATCTGGAGCTGCAGGAACAACACATGTTAATGCTGGTCATGTAAAGTGAACTCAGTCTTCAATACAGAGTGCAAAGTTTCTGTTTAATTTACAGTGTGACAATGTCCCACATGTAATAGATGCAGTTATAATCGTGTTTGAACTCAGGGGCACATGAAAAATTGATCAGCGGAAGGACTACATGTACACCAGAGAAACAGGTGTGTGTTCTTTAAGTGGTTTAAACACTGTATGAGAGTATAGGTAGGACAATTTTCCCTTACAATTCAAGTGAATTCATTTGAAATGGGAGTGTCTTCATATTTTTCAACATTTTAACTGGCTTGAAAAGTTCAAATATTGAAGTGAGGGACCTACAGGTACATATAATTATACTGTGTTGTGTGTTAACAGTGATTTTGATGCTGTGAGTAATATAGTGCTTGCAGTAAAACGACGTTCTCTGTCTGTTAATGAAAACAGATCATAGTTATGGAGTTCTACCTGTAGTTACCTGTATCGTTGACATTCTGTAGAAGACAGGTTTCTTGGCTCTACTGTAGGAGTGACATACATGTAATTGTATATTTAGACACATAAGTACATACATGTACTGCAGGAGGTCTCAACTCGACTAATAGAAATCTGGTTTGGATTAGGTTCAATCTAACCCCTTGTTGGGATTGCTTAAACTACCCAGGTTACATTAACATGTAACTAATGTGTCCGGCATGAACTGTGGCTATAACACTTTTGTAATGTGGAACCAGGAGGACAATGCCAAGTTCCCAGTGAATGTGTAATCCAGTAACAAGTCTATTTATCTCTATTCAATTCAGTCAAAGTCCGCTCTCAAGTTAATAACTGGGAGTGTTTTCACCATATGGACATTAAGGCGTTCAGGAGGTTGTACATGTAGGTACAGTTTGTGGAACAGCAATATCAATTCCTGTATTAGACTACTGTGACAAATTTTTTTCTAAGAACCAGCTGTTGTGAATAACGTTTTAAGAGACATTGTCAAGTGCATTATATAGATTCTACTTATATATTGTTTAACTAGTGTGATAAGAAATAGAAAGCAAGGGAAACTTGTCAAAGCTTACATCAGGATTTGAAACCTGCATTGATTTATTGTGACGAGACGTTTGTGTGTGGATTGACTTAACTACATGTATTCCTTTATATCACGTATGTAGAAGGCCTACTTCTCAAGACCAGCTGTCTCACTTCAACTCTGAAGTATGTTCTAAAGGATCTACATGTATTGAGATTTTCTTAATTTATTAATCGAACTTTCAATTTTCTCTGGGACGGAATTGATTTTATCCCCCAGCGTTTAATATTTCTATTATAACGAGAAACCTGTACATGTAAGCCTGTATTTATGCTTTGTTTAACAACGTGTGAGTTAATAGAACTGAGTTTTCAAGTATTAGATAATGACAGAAATGTGACTTAGCCAAGGGAATTTCTTTTATTTTTGTCTGAATTTTATTTGTTCGACGTTGTAAAGTGTATGAATTCATCCTTCAGAACTCCAGTGTGATCATAATTTGCTCATGTTGTGTTGGATGCAGGTGCTTGTCAACCTGACACTGCTATTATACCGAAAGTGAAGGAACTGTGAAATACATTTGTTAGGAATTCCATGGAATATTGAGATGTAGATCAAGTGGATTCAGCTGAACAGATTATTGTCAGGTTTTGTTGTCCCATATAATCTCAATGTACATTTTGTAACAGACAGTTTAATTGGATTTGCCAAGTGTTCCTGTTTTTGTACGAGTGAGTTAACAGGAAGAATTGTGAAATATCTTGCTGTGGATTTCACAAAGGAAGTATCGTTTGGACAATGGATCTGCTCTCAGCATATCCAATTTCTTTCTAGCAGTGTGAAAGGCCTGGACAAAAATCTTGAAAAAATATTTGTATAAATTTCCAGCCTGATTTGCTGAATTGAGGAACAATTTGATAACACAATTTAAGAAGAGTACCCTGCTGTGACATCGTATCAAAAAGACACTTTCATGGTTTGTGGTGATTTATTGAAATATTTCCTTAAGTAAAGTCTGAAATACAATTACGAGAGGCACATTTCACAGCCAACTGAATCCTTTTTACTGAGATATTTGATGTTTTTTTAAATCAATTGTCGTCACAAGCTCAAGCCATTACCTGTAAAAGTGTTGCAATATAGGCAGACTGCTCACTGACCAAGTTGTCAAATCTGAAAGAATTGTCATTTCAGTATTTGGCTCAATAGTTGTTAGGGGTAAATTGCCTCATTCATGAGAACTGTTCTACAGACATTTTCACTTTGAATATCTGAAACTTCTTTCTGACTGCTGTAGTGTTGTTCTGAAGGGACCTTTAAGCTCTTCTCTATGAAACGCTGTGTATGTTTTGCAAAAAAAGGGAGTTGAGAGAGTGTTTGAGGAAACCCATGTTATAACCGCGCCTCTCCGTCAACGAGAGAGGAAATCAGGGCATACATTCAGCACGTCCCTCCGTCTCTGTGTGGAGGAATTGAGGTCAAAACGATGCTTCGTTATGTGAAGTTTGTGTACCGGTCAGCTACAGGCCAGGCAGACACAGGTAAACGTTCAAAGGTAAGCCTTTTGAGAATGTGGTTTTATTCCTTTTCAAGCTATAAAGTCTGTTGAATTTACTTTTGTTAGCTGTTAATGTTATGTGACTTTGTTAATGTCGCCGATTTAAAGAAACATATCTGGATGTCTTATACAGACTTTTCTATAAACATGGAATTACTACTTTATAGTACATAGGCCCATATAATGTATAATGGACTGGAACATAACTTGTTAGCCTGGCTAACTAAGGGTAGAATAGTTTCAGCTAACTCAAACTGTCTTTACTCTTCAATGGCGGTATATACATTGTCCATCATAACAAACAGCTCAATGTTTTTAGATTATTTGTGGGTTAGTGTTGGACTCCATGGTTTAAGCACCAAAGGGTGTAAAGTGTATGTTATGAACGAAGCCATGCTGTTATTATTTAACACTGCTAGAGGAACATACATAGCATGAAGTGTGATGTTCTCTTCTCTGCCTTGAGCAGGGTTTATTTTGGTGTTCATTTCTAACAAAGATTATTGTTTATTGCTTCATGTCACTTGATATAGACATTAGACAGCCATTTCAAGATACTTTTACGGCCAAGTTGAGTCATCTCAACTACCTTTTCAGAATAATAAGTCATTTTCTTCTCTGTCAAATGTTTTTTCATGAATTAAATAGAGTTCATATATTAACAAAATTGCTGGCAAAAAAAAGAATTGGAATTGTTTAGAAAACTCTTTGAAAAGCATTTTGGTCAGATTTATGTAAATTCTGGTGGTTAAAGATTGTGTGTTCCATGTGAAGTCATGCTGCCTTACCTTTAGAAGATCTGGACAAAACACTTCATCTTGGAGGTATTAGTGTGGTAATTACTCTTGGTACTCACTTGGTAGACTGCCGTTATGTCATGGAAATACCCTTGAGCTCTTTTAAAGCTTAATTAACCAATCAATCAACTACATAGGAAAAAAATTGTGATTAATTGGAGATTTCCTTTTAACCCCGCATATTGTAACTCATCCTTTTCTTCATTTAACAAAAAATTGATAACCATCCTTAGTCTTAATTTAATTGATATTAGTTCATTGTAAAATCCCAAGTTTCCAAATGTAAAATCCCAAAGAACTTTAATGAGTCTAATTCTGTATGAAGCTGGTTAAATGATCACATGAGGTGAAAACATGCCATATGACTTGAAATTGTGAATTCCCAGTACCAACTCACTGGGTAATAAGCGATGGTCAAAAGAAGATGTTGCCAGGTGACGTCTTTCTTTCTGTGCCAAATGATTCATTGTCCTGTCTTGTTTTATAATGTGGTCAGTGGCTTCAAAGGTCAGCCTGCTTATAATGCTTTGATGTAGTTTGATTTATTGATTTCACCAACAATAACAGTTTATAGAGTAACAGTAAAACATATAAATAAACAAAAATAATATAGTAAACAGAGATCAGATTTGTGTATATCCTACTAACATGGATCATAGTTGGGGGGAATAAAGCCATGAAAGGCTTGTTTTATCCCAAGATAATAAAAGTAATAATACTGCATGGTTGAAAACCGAGCATTTGGTGAACAACAAAGCTTCAGATACAAGAACGTTTATATCATTTTGTTTGTTTTAAACAATTAAAAACTGGCAGGGGTGGAACATATGGGCCATAATATTTACATACAAATCTATACCATGATATTTAGCTTCACTCGGTATACTTTTGGTCTTTGTGTAATCGTTAGTGACAAACAGAAAAAAGCTGTTGGCAAATTATACACCTATTACATTTTAGACGCTGATAAAATGTGGGAGATAAGAATTAAATATAATTAGTTTAGATGGTTTATATTCACGACAAGGTGTTGTTGAACTGAATGCCACTCTTGTCAGTATACTAGTACACCAGGCGACCTGACAGATTGATTGGTTGATTTTCAATTATATGAAGGTGGTGTATTCCAACAATGATTGATACTAGCACGACTATAAAATGTGAAGTGTTCTGAAAATGTGAAAGTTAATCTTCCTTCAGCGCTAAGTAAAGACAAAATTGCTACTTTCTGAACAAACTACCCTTAGCCAGAGAGCGAGGCTGAGCAAACCTATTGTGACTTAGCACACAAGGAGGAGAGGATTCCAAAAACAAAACGCCTGTCTTCTTAATTACGTGAGTTGTTGTTGAAATATAATATAAATTGATTGATTGGTTGATTGCTTATTGTTTTATGCGACATTCAGCGGTATATCATCTACGCTATGGCCAGAACTCAGTGTCAATTTTTTTTAGATTTAGTTTTTAATAACCAAGATAATTCCACCTACCAGCCTTCCTGGCATTCAACATCGCAAAGGGAAATAAACCGGTCCGAAAAGGACTCACATAAATCCTAAAATATCAAACGTTTCATTTTAGATCTAAAATTGTAAATTTGTAAATAATACAGTAAAAACTGTATACTCAATTATTTACAATGTTTCATAAAAATCGAAGTTCATGAACGAAAACAGCTGAAAAGGATATCATTCAGAATCGTCAAAATACCTACAATAGATCATCAGATACTTTCATTTCAGTTGTAAAAAATAGATGGTTAAATATCTTCCAACTTACTTTACACTCATGTCAATTATAATTATTTACAATAAAAATCAATGTCGAGTTTTGCATTTTGTGGAACCACCATGTGTTCTGTTGACTTTTAACGGAGGGTGATCGCCACTGGACCGCTAGCGAGTAGGTAAAGGTGGGTGAGATGTAGAAAGAGAAGGCCTGATGTCTACCTTCACTCCTTCCAAGGCGTCGAAGCGGTTAGCGAGAGCGACCGTATCCGACTCAAGGCATCTACTCGTTGATGGAGACAAACTCTCTCTACATTACAAACATGAATTGTCTGTTCCAACTGGAAGGTTTAAGCAGCATCCCTTGTGGAGAACCTCCGGTCCAGATGCCTTTTTAATTTTTGTTTTTAGTTATTTTGGCATGTGATTGTTGTTTTTAAGCGGTGCTTTAATGTTTGTACAGGGGTGTATTGATGTTACCGTTTTAATTTGACGGTGTTTTGTTTAATAACAAAAGTGCTATCAGACACGTAAGGAAAATCTGTGTCGCAAGAGACACATAGACTTTCTTCCTTACATTATAGCGTAGGACTGGGCACCTTGACCATCTTAGGCGGAGGCGAGGCGGCTTGCCTGGATTAAACCACCGCTCTGTACCGACTTAAAAAGTTGGATTATGTTTTCTTATATGAAATGAAAACAGTCTTTAGAAGAGGCCATGGGGATAGCATTGTAGCGATATTTTTTACACAGGCTTACTCTCGGCTTTATTACATATAATGTCAAAGTTTCATCGCCCATGGTGAACCTACCCGCTACTGAGTGACAGCAAGGGCGAGAACTCCTCAGTGGTACCCAGAAAAGGTAGGTAACGAGAATTCCATCAATGATATACGTAAATAGGAAACTTCAAATACATATTTTGGCTTCCCATTTAATTGAACCACGAGCCACCGCCTGCTCAAATGATCTTAATTCATGGAGGATGGGTTTAACTTTTTTAATAATTATTTATTTGAATTATGGTTCATTAATTTCGATGGAATTAATCTTGGATTATTAAATTGCAGGGCTCCGCGCCCCCAATCGATTGATCAGATCGGACAAACCTGACCACGCATCTAGGAGAATGTTGAGCCAAAGTGAAGTGTTAGGGCAAGTTGACTATGTAGCACCCTTTTGCCAGCCAATTACCACTCATTCACCAGGATCTCTTTCTCCTCCGACACAGGACGTGACTTACGACCAACATGTCGCCCAGATTAGACGCCTCCAACGACAAGCACAGATGACTGTGGGTATATTCTACAACCTCGGCTACCACCCCGCACCACCCACAAATATAATATTAATGATTTGCTTCAACTGTACAGAAGAAGCGCTATTGGGTTACACGTTATATCGGATTTTACAGAACATCAGGCTACAAATATGAAATCCTAGTTAACACGCTGTATAACACTTAGGGTTAGTGGATTAAGGATAACAGCAACACGGCAATAACTGGGTTTTCAACAAAACACGTAAAACAAAAAAATATCGACACTGGAGTGCCGTGCATGGTCCAAGGGAGATAATGCACTGATTTAACGCTATACGGTACAAACCTTGGACAAATCAACGTGAATGATGATGCTACCCGTAATTATCGCGGACCAAAAGCAAAAAAAAAAAAAAACATATAATATATCCGATGTTCAACAACATGGCACAGCAATTGCTTTTCAACAAAGTCAAAGCAAGTTTTTGGAGAAGATTCGACACAAGTTTAAACCTGTACGTTAATTATTTCCTAGAACATTTTCCTGCCGCAAAAATTATTGGGTCACAAGAAAATGTTGAAAGCATAAATTAGTTAAGTCGCAACAACCGGTTATAAAATAAACCATTCAGCACTGCACGTGATATCTACAAATAAATTAAACCATCTGAACTATCTTTAGTTTCAGAACATATTCGTGATATTTAATATCAACACGAAAATAAACGAACACATCCAGCTCGTTTCAAGCTATTATATATATATATTATCAGCTATTAAAAAGACATTGTCTATAGAAACCTCTAAAATCTGTATCACACTCAGTGTATCTGTCTTACCAAGAAGGATAGAACATTCCCAGAGACTCCGTCTGTACCACTCCATTTGTGTAAAACACTTCATGAGCGCCGATTGCTGTCATACGTTTTCACGCTTTGCCGCTGAGACAAAGTTGGGTTAACACATGCCCGCATTGATGAATTGCCCTCTTCACCACCAAGTCCCACCCATCATACAGTGTCTCCGTAACTCCACGTGGTCACTCTGCAATGTGCGAAGTATAGTCTAAAAACCGCTATCAACATTACGCGACTAGTTTCCTTCGTGGCTCTGAGTCTGCTTCAAGCGACCAAGGCTGCTTCGGCTTCTGTCTGTACCTACCGGCGGTTATAATCGATTTAAGTCGGCAGGGTGTTATACCTCTGGGGAGTTTTATTCGCTTGAATTGATCAGTGACGTTACACAAACTGACTCTAACTGTTGCGGTCACAATACAATATTAACCTTTTATCGTTGTCGACCATTTGTTATTTGACTCTGTGTAGCGACACAATTGAATGATGAATGAGACCGTGACAGGAATTCGTAAGGCCGTTCTATATTCCCTTGATGTCTGAGGCCATGCTGTAAAGGTTAACAAAGGACTCGTTATCAGCCATAAATACAGTTGTTACCATTCGATTTAAGGCCGAAAACATGGCATGTTTTGTCGCAGTTTTCTCTGACATTTACTGTCCAGGTTTAAACACTGTAATAACGGTCAATCATACAAGCACACTTTACCATGATAAAATATAAAAAAGAAGACTAATATACCGAGTGACATTTGCAGTAAACCGTTATACACATATTACAAATGTAAACACGGTTGATAGGTTATTCGATTTCATATACATAATTAATTTTAAAAGAAGTTTAAAAAGGCAAGTTCGCCCTATAGAAGAGATAGATTTGCGTAACACCTGATGAGTTGTACAGATTTATTTTTTAAAAAGTTTTACGCTTATAATATATTAGATTTCGGGCTCCTAATTCATATCTGTTATTGTGCCAATTGACTCATACATATAGACACTCGATAGGAATGGTGTTTAATTCAACTCTCACTTTTCTATCCTAGGTACAATATTCGAAGGAACTAAAAACATAACATAAATACTCACCCAGAATATAAAAAAAATACTCCGTAACAAATAGAGCTGACATCAAAGGTCATATCGAATCATTTATAAAAATTTCGCCCCACCCAGCTGCTACGCGTTGAATGGGAATAATTACAGTCACAAACGAAAATATTAAATTTCAGCGGTATTGTTTTATTCATAAACAAAATTTAAAACACCAGAAAATCGTGATAGTCAACATTGGTTGATAAAACCTTAATTCGAGCCACACGCCTCTTTAATCCAACATAGCACAACAACAACATCAAAGAAATATTAGCAATTTATTAGGGCTCGCGCTTAATTTTATCAATTTTACAGCTATGCCGACGATTAAATTCTTGGGTAACCGTAATATATGATTTATTTGATGTACTGAATTGAGTTAACTGCCTTTAAAATAAGGCCAGAATTTAATAGGGAATCGCTCAGTCAGATTGTAGGCCTACGGCCGGTTGAAAGACCAGGGTAAATCAGAGTATACTGCACGTGCTATCTTCAAACAAATCACACCATCTAAACCATTTTTAGCTTCATTGGTATGAAAAACCATGGTTAATAAATTAGTTTTCCTCATTTTACACAAAGACAGGAAAAAAAAGTCGTTAAGCACGGTTTAATGAATTTACTTTTCCGGCCCTTACCTTATGGAGTCTTTGATGTGATTTCTACAAACATTGTAAAAACATGAAGTGTAATAAAACAAACACACACAATAAAACGGAATATCCGACTGTGATGTCAACATTATTTCTCTATAACGACAGTTTTTCAGGGATGTATTAATCGTTTCAATTTATGTAACGGTTGTTTAAGCACACTTATTCAAGACGGTAAAGGCCACATCGTTGACGTCAATCTGAGAAATGAACAGCTGTTAACGGTGTGTTGATTGGACGGTTTTTCAATAGAAAACTCAATTCACATCCGGGTTTGCTGACTTGTTCACAGCTTTGTTTGTATAATTGATCGTTTTGATCATGTTAACATATTAGTCTCTTTCTGGTAGAACATACCATGGATTATATGATGAGCTCAATACACGCTTCAAGAATACATATCAATAACATGAAAGGGTTTCACAAGAGGGATTTCTATTGGCAGTGTTGTTAGTTAAGAGGCTGTTGGGAGACAATAATAAAATCAATGTTATATACGTTTTTTAAAGGATATATTATCTTTAAGAAGCTGCAATTAACATCGGAATTCTGACTTGTAATTGCAGTGATGAACATTCGTGGTTATACAATTTGATATATATCTATAGATAATTGGGAAGTGTTCATGCACATTTAATCGTATTCGTCCTATATCATTCTATTACGTTAAATGGTGGCTTAGTAATTGGTTGACATCATAGTATATCGTTTTATTTGTGACGTGCGTCAAAACAAGCCTACACAAACATGACGTCAGGGCTATGTGAGTGATGTTGGACAAATCGATATCCGTTTCGTGGAATACTGAACAGGTGTAGATAGTAAACCATGGTGAGTCTCATACACCTTACTGTCCACCCCTCTGCAATATTTGTACAATTTGAAAAATATATATACAGACAGTTATTATAAATTGTACAATTATATCTTTAGAATAAAACTTTTTTCAAACTTAGTATTTGACTTAGTTGCTTGGATGTTTTGAATATATATAGGTGTAACCCTTCGGTTTTGCCCTATGTTTCTTCAATACAAACCTAGCATTGGAAATCAATACTCCGCTAACGCCGTTCACAAACAACATGTATCTGGCTTTTCTTTTATTCTGTCAGCTGTACACAAACTGTCATAAATATTATTTCGCCTACTTCCAAAATTCCCCACCGACGTTCAAATCAAGTCTTGCTGAGTTTATCTATCGAGCGAAACCATTTTGCATGTATGTTGAAGAAAAGTGATGGCAAAGGACAGGGACTTCAAATGAGATACCGATGACATTGAGTTAAATATTTAGTGGTACTTGTGAGTCGTCTTTCTTTACCGTCCCTCTTCTTCGACAGAAGTGCAAAATGGCTCGCTGGATAAATTCGATACCATGTGATGTGAACGTCGTCAAGAAAGTTCGGAAGATGGCCAAAGATTATTTTATGGCATTTTAATGTACATAATTTTTTTTTTTTTTAAATTCAATTATATATTGTTTTTGATCAGTCTTTTCGAAGTGTCGATTTCCATCCGCTGATCTGGGCTTGAGCTAAATTGTGTTGAAGTTACAGTGAGGATGCGCATCACAAGCATCCCGTGCATTGAAGTTTATGTTTGTCAATCCAAACTGATCAAGCCAACAACAACTATTGAGCAGGTGATATGCTTGGACAATTTTATCATGTATATACTGGAACCCGTTGAAGTGGTGAGCCATTACACGTAACAAACACCCACTTTATTATGCTCATTGTCCACTGTCTGTGAATGCGTTTCTCTTTCTCCCTTGAACACATTTGGCAAATATTTGATCAAAAGTTTACAATAAACGACATCATTATAGACAGGACTCCAAAGAACTGCTGCGTCATGGAAGCCGAGTGCTTTATGGCAGTCAATTACAGCGGTTGTGCCAAATTGGCCTGTTCTAGGCAAACTTTGGCTTTATAAAATATTTGTCACTATATTCCCACTCGAGGAAAGTAAGTAGTTTCAATAAGCCCTTCTTGTTTAAGTGTTTAAGTGTTACGTTACCTAAAGTATTAAACATTTATAGATGTAGCTCATCTTGAGCGTATACACTAATCACATGTTCTTGACTGTTGTAACGTAACACTGTTCGGGACGTTCTGAACTATCTATCCCTCTCAGGCTTTATTAAATGGCTTCATCTGGTGAACTCCATCAAAGTGCTCTGTGAATCTCTGCGGATTTCTAATCAACAATATTAGAATTCAGGTGAGGAGCTCACGAAATGTGTGGCTACACGCGAGGTGTTTTTATTAAGTCTCGGCAATAGATACAAACGTAATGCTAGACCTACTCTTGTCAAACCATAAACTAGACTAGCTCAGAAAGCTCAATAACGTGAACCAATAAAGCATGTGTGCTTTGAAGAAAATATTAGCCTCATGAAACTGTTATTCACAGGAAGTTTGACATGTTCGACTGACATTTAAAACAGAACTACATAAAAGTGATTCAATGCATTCAACCTCTGGTTAAATATCAACGTGGATGTTTTTTGTAGGTTCTTCAACGCGTACGGGGTATACAAGTTATCAGTAGAAGACACATGTCCAATAACCTGTTCAATGTGTAAGAATACTACAGGACTCACCAAGTCATAGACACTTTACATTGTACTTATTAGAAGCTAATAAATGTCTGGAATGTTTATGGAAGTATGTTACCGTAATGGATTTACCAAAACTAAAAATACTTTAAGTATAGAAATGTGTAAGCAGTATATTAGTCCATTGTGTGTTGACACAAGAACACGAGAGTCTCAGTAGTAATGAACGAAGTAGTTATGAACGCTCTACACTCAAACAATGATAGTTTCCCATATACTAGTATGTTGACAGAGGGCGCTTCTCGGACTAAACTTCATGTCCAATCTTTGTTATCCTGAAATGGTAATTTATGTTAATACTGGCATGAATCCGGAAACAATTAAACAAGTAGTAACGCCAACATCTTCGTGGAACAGAGTGCAGACAGATTTTAATTGGTTTCTATTCTATAACGGGAGAGGGGACGTATCGCACGTTTAACCCTCTTGATTTAAATGTTTTCTAAGTATAGCAAACAAAAGAGTTCACAGGATAATGACTCCTCCCATTGTATGACGTCATCCTTACCAAAGAAAGTAAAAGTGCACGTGCTTAAAACCACCTATGTCGCTGTATTGCATCTGACCAATGATAAACAAAAATGATATTCACTTTCTTACTCAAAAGAGTATTATGGTTTAGCTGTACAAAATCTCACCTCCAAGCCCCTTGGATACAAGGCTTTTGGATCACCCCTGAAGGGATGTCCTCCTGTAGGTCTAAGTTGTTCTCTATTTTCAGTAAGTGTAGGCTGCAGCTATAGATCAAATGTCTTGTGTGCTATATCCCCTCCTTTATAAATCATTTTAGAAACTGTGAAAGAATTTACAGTGTGCGCGCCGGTCTCGTGGGTTGGCCAGTCTACGTTTTAAAGTCAATACGACATCCGCTGGCTAAAACGAAATAGCTATCAACCATTTTTTACAGTAAATTATTGCCATTTTATTGAGTTCATATAGCTAATGCAGCGTTTATCTGCATCCTTCCAAATCCTGGCATATTGACGGAATCAAACATGCTTGATTGTTTCG
Source organism: Mopalia kennerleyi (assembly GCA_034783855.1). Classification (NCBI taxonomy): domain Eukaryota; kingdom Metazoa; phylum Mollusca; class Polyplacophora; order Chitonida; family Mopaliidae; genus Mopalia; species Mopalia kennerleyi. The sequence goes on along the minus strand of JAVFBX010230827.1, from coordinate 5,029 downwards.
TGAATCAAGAAACCTTCCCTAGGATAGGTATGAGAACCGTAGAAGCCTTTTCAAGAAATAAGGAACATTGTGTGGAGCTAAAGGACAAAGTAAACACTTTTCCGATTAAACATAGAAAGCAAACTTTGATGGAGGAGAATTAGCTTTGTTCTGACACACTGTTATACCGTCAAGTGTGAAGCGAAGTCACTAAATATCACATTAACTACCTGTTGTCGCTCAGTCTAGTCAACTGGAACAAATTTCAAGTGATTGCCTCATCATAAATGGACTCGCTATAAGAACGGACCACATTTTCCATACCGGGTTGATTATTTCCGCTCTTTTGAAATTCCTTTCCTTCCGTTCTAGTCTCGATGTGTTTATTGCTTGGTTATACCAGATCACGGCTAAACTCCAGCTCTTATCGCGGGGGTTCCTAATTGAAATATGAGCCCTGGTTTATGCTACTTTTATTGATTTTATACTTTTATGTAGCTATGTTACCGCGTGGTCGCCGTGGAGAAGCTTCTGGGTTAATGTGAGCTGTGACTATTTGTCAGATGCAGGAACTCAATAAATCAGGAAATACTAGTTTTAAATGGTTCGTATGGCTTAACTGTGTGACTTTTATGATTCGTTATGTTGCTGTCGTGGTTCAACTTAAAACTGTTTCTTTTCCAATAAGGGGAACTAGTGGCTTTATTATCGTTTATTCTAGTCAAAACAACACGTGACTTTAAAGATAACACGTTGGCTGACTGCCTGTACATGACAAGTAACGCGAGAAAGCTGGAGAAAAGCCAATCTTGCACCTAACTCTTCTTTTCACAGAGATTCATTTGAGCGGTTGCAAATAGGTCTATACTACACATCTGTATAAAGATGTAATTCCAGATTCATCATAATACTTAAAAAACATACAGAAACAAGAGCATAGATTCGAACATCGTCTGGAGGAAACCAACGATCCGATCATGGATTAGTTTGCCTCATTTTAGACAACCCGGATCGAACACGAGTCTATATGGACCGTTTATTGGATCAATTTGTCCTGATCTTACATATTATGTCTTTGGCTTCGTTAACTTTATTTCAATATAACGACTGCTTTTCAGCGCAATATTTAATCCAATTTTGTCACTTTATTAGGACGGTAAAATAGCACAACGTCCTTGACAATCCAAGACCTTAGCAACTATATTTTGATTGGACGGGGTTTTGTCGACTACACAAACAATTTCATGAACAGATATTTACCAGCACTCTGGTGTTCTCGACTTCTATAGGACACTGAAGACACGTTGAGGTTTACAGACTTGCCGACCACTATATTTGTCTAATTGATCGCGTTAGAGAGAATCAACACTCATTAATCATGTTAACATATAACCCCCTTCCAAGGAGAACAAACCGCCATTAGATTCTTCAAGTATTAAATTCAGATAACATGAATGGTTTTTATAAGATGGTTTTCTTTATGCAGTCATGTGAGCTGTGGTTTTGAGCGGTCATGGTGATTTTGAGACGTGAATAAAATGAATGTTCTTTCTAGGCGTGCGTTTTTTAAAAAAGACATCAGTTTCAACATTTTGCAATTAACATCGGAAACCTAACTTGTTAATTCGACAACACGCGATTTCAACGTCGTAGAGAAATTTCGGAGGTATATGCGTCAGATTATTGTATCCTTTTTCTGACAGACAAATCAAAGAAACTTTACATGTATATTGTTTGACCGGTGTTAGAGATGTAACGATTTCTCACATCTGACATAGACTTGAATTGACGGGAGGTGGGGCTAAACCGAAACGGAATTAAACTTTGAATAAATTGTGTATATGAAGGTTAAGATGTGCATCGCAATCATCCAGTGTATTACTTTTTAGACTTGTGAATCTAAACATATCGAGCCAACCCCTTACACAAAGATCCTATATGATTTTGGAAATCCCATAGATTATCTTTAAAATCATAGAAGATCCAATATAATTTTTTTGTAAGGGACAATTTTACAGGTGATATGCTTGGACAATGTGATCCTGTATTCTGGAACACGTTGAAGTGGTGAGCTATTAAACGAAACAAACGTCCACTTTATTGTGTCCATTGTCCGCCGTCTGTGAGTTCTTTTCAATGCCTGATTCTTTTAACTGAACTTGTGTGGTAAATATTTGATCAACGTACTACAATAAAAGACATGACTACAGACCGGAATCTACAGAATTGCTGCGGCATGGGAGCCGAGTGCTTTATGGTAGTCAATAACAGTGGTTGTGCCAAATTGGTCCGTTCTTGACAAACTTTCGCTTTACAAAATATTTGTCACTATATTCCCACTTGGGGAAAGTAAGAGACATTTCCGACAGTAGCTTTTTTTTATGCCCAGTTAATCCATGTTATATTGAAACAGTGCCTCGGTCCGTCTGAACTATTAATCGAACTTTCCTGTTATGAATGGCTTCATTTCGTGAACTCCATCGGTGGTCGGTGAATGTCTGTTGATTTCCGATCAGCAACATTAATCTCCAGTTGTGTAGCACATGCAGAGTTCTTACTTGGCTTTATTCGAAGTTTTTTATTAAGCTATAGTAATATAGATACAAAGATGACGACAATATGTGTGCCTAACTTCTGTTGTGAGGATTACGCAGCGATTGACAGTCATTTAACCATTCCTGTTGGATGGCCCGAATAAATCAAACAAGCTTTGACAAATAATATTGACCTCACAAATTTGTCATTCACAGCGGAAGTGTAACATGTCTGGAGAGTTTAGGTGCAGACGGAACGTTAATGCGTTAAAAAAAAAACACAACGGACAGTCTATGTATTTAACAGTAAATAAAACAACTATATATCCACAAGCGAAAACGCGTGGCTCAGTAAAATTTTATTGAAGTATTAATGCTTCATTCACTATTAGATAACAATACTAGATTTCCGACAGCCGCTGACAGAGGACGCTTGTCGTTCTATAACACCATATCCGCTTAGCAATCTTGTCATGCACCAGACAACCGACCAACAAGTCCTCTATAGTGGTCAGCTTACGGGTTTTAATGGCTTCTATTCTATAACGGGAGAGGGAACAGTATACAGATCATACCCAATTGATCAAAGTTCGTTGTAAATAAATGAAATGAAGATGTTCTGAATTTAAGGTGTTTTCGGCTTTGATGGCTTCCGCCAACACGGTTTATTGTGTCTAGTCAGCTAAACCTATTAGAGCCATTAATGAATAACCGTTGCATTTGTCACGTTGTCTGATGAGTCTTCGGAAATTAGTCTCGATCCCGGATTCTTAGATACAATGGGTTGACGTCGCAGATCAGCAGCTACTGATTGCTTGGTGAGAGTCATGTTTTCTAGAACATTCCCAAAATTTTTTGGGCAATTTACTGAAATGCACTGGATAGCAGTATCTAGATAGTGAAATATTTAAGCGTCGTCGAAAATCATCACCTTCAGACTGTGATCCATTGATTCATTCGGGTAATTTTTAAAAGTATAAAGCATTACTGTTAGACCAGACCTATCAAACAAATGAATGAATAAATAAACTAGCATCAGTTAAAGTCTGATTCTTTTGCATTTATTGGGGGTGGGGATGGGGGGGAGGAAGTGGTGTGATGTGCAAAAAGTCTACCTGTACATGTACCATCAAAATCTGATAACTATTTTATGATTAAATATGTATGTAATTTTTCACAATCAGTCTTCAGCAAAGGCTTCATCAAACGTCAGATTAAAATGTTATTCTTCTGTTAGAAGATATTGTAGGGGAAGTAATCAGAAAATGATGAGAAAAAAAGATCATTACATATGCATAGAATTAGCCAATATTGAAACTTAAGCAACAAGTTTAGGTAATAAATGTACGAAGCAAGACTCGTCAAAAAAACGATCATTCCTCAATATAATATCGAGTGGACAGCAATCAGCCAAATCAGCCTTATATCACGGTGTCTTCATACATGTACTGACAGACTCGTCTTCATACATGTACTGACAGGCTCGTCTTCATACATGTACTGACAGGATCGTCTTCATACATGTACTGGCAGGCTCGTCTTCATACATGTACTAACAGGATCGTCTTCATACATGTACTGACAGGATCGTCTTCAGACATGTACTGACAGGCTCGTATCCATATATGTATTGACAGGCTCGTCCTTATACATGTACTGACAGGCTCGTCTTCATACATGTACTGACAGGCTCGTCTTCATACATGTACTGACAGGCTCGTCTTCATACATGTATTGACAGGGTCGTCTTCATACATGTACCGACAGGCTCGTCTTTAAACATATACTGACAGGTTCGTCTACATGCTGCTCGAGTCAGTGACATCCAAAAGATTTTACATCGACACTTGCTTATTTCTCGGAGACATTTCATCGCAGAGACTTCATGTCTGTTGCATGTCAAAGAGGACACTGCTGTATACAAAAGCTCGCCCTTGAATTTCTATACTGTATTATGAAAGATTTATTGTTTATACAACTGTTATGGTTGGACAGACAAAATAGTCTTCTGAAGTCGTTCTAACCGAAATTCCGAAAACATTGAGACACAGTATTTCAGTTTAATGGATATTCTACTAGATAAACTAACCTGTTGGGGTCTTAAAAGTAAATGCTTTCAGAAAAACAATCAACAACATACGACTGTGTATTTCGGGCGCTATTAAATCAATTTACAATAATTTTTCAAAACTATATAACCATATTATATTGCGACATACATTCTGCGTGATAATGGGCATGTAAATCAAAATCGCTTGAATAAAAGCAATTCAATCTATATGTTGGTGAAAAAATTATTCGAAATTCTTTTAAACAGTTAAAATTTGAACCTATCATTTAGTTTTCCCTTGATCATATAGTATGGGGTTCGCATTCGGATTCTCAACGGAAATGGAAATGGAATATATATCTTTTTTACAAGACATTAGCTTTCAGATTAACTTAAAGCTGCTTGCCCGACAAGCAATTACAAAAAAAACACAAATTTCCAAAAGTTGTATACAGTGTTGATTTAG
>JAVFBX010230816.1:0-10844 GCA_034783855.1 Mopalia kennerleyi | reverse complement strand
CAGTTCCACCGGAAATGCTACGGAAATGTAAGAGAGTAAAAATGGTAAGTTACAACTTGATGAAAGCATGTCAATAGTGCGTATGCCCTCTATGAGCGTTCACAACTGCGACGCAACGTCTCCTCATGGGTTGAATGATGCGTCTGAACACAGCGCCAGTAAGTGACACGGACACAATTATACCTACTTGAAATCCAATCCAAACTCTGATTAAAGATGCCGTGGTGAAGCCACCATTTATTGTAGCTCAGACAACCCACAGAATGGGGTCATTGCAACGAGGTCACATGACTGGTCAAGTGCGAATGTTTACAGACGAATACATGTGTGTGCTACAAACGTGTAATCATAACATAACTATTGGCGTGACTGCCTTTTTTCTTTTCTATTTTTTTAAGACAAGAAGGCAAACATTGTTTAAACATAGAAAGAAGATAGAACAGAAAGTCATTGAAAACATTTTAAAGCAAGTTACTTTGGTTGAGACAAATATTCACTATTCTCTGTACCGGTACCTGAATTGTCAAGCTTAAAGATGTTACAGTTGGGCACTTCGTTTGTGGGTGATCATATTGTAGAATGACCATCATTGGGTAGACTGCCCTCCGGTCTCAGGGATTATTCTGCCCCATGACGAAGAGACAGATCTTCAGATCACAATTGATCACATATGTCGTTTAAAAGTCGAGTACAGTCTTGCAAATGTTGGGAGAGCTTTCTTTGTCTGTTCGAGCGGCGGTGGTTTGTGTCGGTATTGAGTGTGGAGTCATTCCATGTTGGTTGGGGAATTGATGGCTAAGGAAAGTCCGGTAGTTCAGCTGGGGAAGATATTTCGCTGGGTATGCTAGGTGGCGGTAAGAAGCCCGGGTTCTGTATGGCAATGGGATCAGCTGTTTCATCGTCAGATGAGTCGTTCTCATGACCCTTTCGTAGCGATTGTAGTTTTGGAAGACTGGTGGGAGGAACTATAAAACACTCATACTTCTTGACGCGGTACGAAGTTCCTCTCAATTGTGGCCCGGTAAATTTGTGAATGTTACACCACGGACCGTCTACTGAAACAACCAAATAACGGTCTCTGCAATGGTTTTTGTTTCGATCAGCATGGATATATACGAGGTCTCCGATATCGATAGGCGGACAAAGGAGTGATTTATCTTGGGGGGCTTTGGACTTTTCACTGTATGGATGATTTTTCTTACGATTAACTTGTTGTTCTTGTATGAGCTGTTGGTCAACCAGGGCAATTTGGTTGTTGTTAAACTGATCCCGCTGAGTCCTCATTTCACGAACGGAGAGACCTCTTGTACGCACGCGAGTGTTTAAGTTGGCTATGACAACTGAGAGTAACACTGGTGCAATTGAACATCCCGCCGGTTCAAGTTTTAGAATCTCATCTTCGAGTTCCTGGATCGCTCTTTCAGCCACGGGGTTTTTATTGACTTTTTTTACCCGACCAATTTCAATGTGTACTCGGTGGTGTCTTAGGACATTGTCACTACTCAAAGCTTTGAAGCCTGGGGCAGGATCGGTTATGATAACAGCTGGAGGCCCATCTAGGGGTCTCATATCGACACACAATTGGATGATGGCATCTCGAAGTGTGTCACGGCGTTCATCTGATATAAGGACAGCAACTGTGTACGATGTAACGCACTCTCTGAGGACGAATACAAGTTGACGTTCTCGTTTCAGCACGTCGGCGGCAAATGACACTTCAACGGATTCTGTAGGAGAAGATGTTGTTTGTTCTACTGCAGAATGTTGTATTTTGCGCAGAGAGGCGCAATGGCGACACAGCGATGAGACAGTCTCGATGGATTTATCCATGTCAAGTGCAAAGAAATACCTGTGCATAATGGTTTTTAATTGGTGACACGATGGGTGGTTTAGACGTATGTGAAGAGATGTCAGAAGTCCATCCAGAACTTGTCGTGGGACGACGATACATTCACGATTTTGGGCAAGAGGATCAGTGCGACGAACGACAAGTAAACTATCTTTAGCAATGGTGACTGTGTTGAGGTACCGTTTGACGTCTTTTATGTTGGTCAGCTTTTTAGAAGGCCTTGTTCCTTGCGAAAGATGGGCGTGTGTACGTCGTAGATCACTACACTCTCCTTGGATAGTACGCCATGTAGATCGGCCAGTAAACGGCAACTTCGAGTGTCCTGAAATGACGTCTTGGAGGGACACGACACGAACGGCAGATTCTTCAGTCTGTATAATAAAGGAGCATATTTGGCAATTTGGTTCGTCGCATGGTGGGGCGTTACGGCTGGCAAAGTCGGATGGCATGTTAGCTGAACCAGCAAGATGGCGGATAGACACCTGGTAACGACTGGCAACAGACAGGAATGTTGAAACTCGTGGGCTGGCGGAAAATTCTCCACGGCACAGTTTTTCATGAGCCTGGACACATGGCTTGCTATCAGTGAGGATGCACGTTGGGTGTGGCGACTGTATTATGAACGGGCTGAAGTGTTTCGTTGCCACAGCAATTGAGAGGGCTTCAATTTCACAGGGGAGCCATGTCGCTTGTCGGCCACGTAGCTTAGCACTGAAGAACCCAGCTAGAAGCGGTTTCTGGTTTCTGGTGATATACAGCGTTGCTCCTATACCGTGATTTCTTACCGCGCCGTCGGTTACTATCCATAGTTGGTCGTGGCGTTGGGGCAAAGTTATGACTTTGTTCGTTGATAACGCCAATTGTGCTGCACTAAAAGTTCTACTGAGTGCTTCCGTCCATTCGATCTTGTCTTTAGATTGGCGTCCAGCTGTAGCCTCGTCAAGTTGTGCGAGTAAAGAAGCACAGTGCGGGATGACGCGTGCTAACACCTTGTATGCTCCAATAAATGAGCGGAGACCACTAACCGTTGTGGGAGTGGGACATGTTGAGAGAGTGGCGATGCGGTGGGGGCTGGCCTGTATGGTGCCTTGTTGCCATATCCATCCCAGGATAACCGTGGTTAACGGACAGATTGTCGTTTTCGCAGCAGAAAGGCACAGTCCGTTGGATTGAAGAGCCGTTAAAACTCGTCTCCAGTTGTCAAGTAATTGAGGAATAGTCTCGGCGCCACAATATAAATCGTCAGCTAGTTTAGCGACTACGCCCTCTTGTAGAAGATCGCCAAGTACGCGGCACATCAGCTCCTCGAGGGCCGTTTCTGAGCCAGGCATTCCCATTGCGCAGCGTGTGTAGACTCGTACTCCTTTGAATGGCGTTGCTACGCCACAGTATTTCATCGATGAACGGGACAGTGGTATTTGATAAAAGGCGTTGGTTAAGTCAGTCGAAATGATATATTTCCACTGTGCCACTTGTCTGAGTATGGAATCAACGTCCGGCATGAGGGATGGCTGTGGCTTACTATAACGTCCAACATCGGCGAAAGCTGTGACTAAGCGGGTTCCGCCGCTAGGCTTTTTGATCAAGAAAGATGGGTTGAGGTATTCCACCTGAATTTGTATGTCTTCTGGTCTTGCAAAAACACCCATCTCGGTAAGGTCGTCGAACTTTTGTTGAAGCTCCACAAGTTTGTCTCTAGAGTACTGTGGTAGACGGCCCTTACGTTGTGGTGGTTGAACAGGACCCATGTTAACAACAGCTTGGAACGGGCCTGAGGTGCCGTTATAGCCAGGAAAATTGGGGTCAAATACTTCATCATATTCTAGTAACGTTGATAAAAACTTTGATTTTGCTTCAGAGGGTAGAATGTTGTTTGGGTCAAGGACGACAGAATGTGAATATTTCAAGCCGGCCTTAACAGGGCTTGGTTGTTTTAGGCGGTCTGTTTGTGGGTCGCTACACATGGTGGTAGGGAGAAATACCGGACGGACTTGACAAAAATGTTCGTGTTTCTTGATTTGTTGTGGAGAGCTTGTCAAATTTGGGATTCTTATCTTGCCTGAGATGCTGGTAACGAGATTTGGTGGTGGCCAAGCTGGTGACATGATAGAGTTATTAGGACGGCTGTCACAGCGTGGCTCAATGGCGAAGATGTCGTCTCTGGAGGAGAGCTCGGGTGGAAGAGTGAGCTCAATATGTTCACCGGGCCAGAGAGTGCTTGCATATTCTGGGGCGCGTAGAACGTGGGCCCGTCGAATGGTGTGTGGTAGTGTTGATTTCCCGTTAGAACCGTATATGTATACATCTTTATCGCCAATAGTGACCTGACGCTTTGCAGGGCGGACACTGACATCATTTTGTTCCATAAACGGGGTGCCGGCGAGGATTTCGACGTCTAGATTTTCGACCACTAATCCTTCGAAAATAAAAAAATTATCGTCTCGTGAGAAATGAATACGGGTTTCTCCCACAACTTGCAGTTGTGACGATCCATCTGCCTGGTGAGCCGATTGTGAGCTTTTCGTTATAGGAGCCGATAGCGCCTTAGCAGTCGATAAACGAATCATGTTGCCGGTGGCGCCACTATCTATGGTGATGCGAGCTGTGTGGTGATCAAGAAAAACGTCCATGTAGGGTGACTGTCGAGTTTGAACACGAAGAGCGGCTGTAGGTGTGTGTTCCTTTGGAGATTCATCGTCGGAGTCGATGTTGTCGTCCTCTTCGCATGTTACAATATTGGCGATTTGGCGAGTTTTGGCCATGTACTGACGGTCGCGGTCCGGCAAGAAGTTACAGGTGCTTAGGTAGTGTCGATCTGGACGACCAGCTTGTTTGCACAAAGGGCAAGATTTAGGTGAGGTGTTCCTGGTAGGGAATTTTGTGATTACTTTAGATGGCTTTGTATTGAATCTGCGGTCTCTAACTTCTGGATATAGGGTAGCTGTGCGCATGACTTTAGCGGTCTCGTTGGTTTGTATTTCATCAATGAGGGAGGTCATGGCCTGTGATATTTCCGGCTTAATTGTAGCGAGCGTACGAGAACGTAGCTCGGTGCCGTAACGTTGTTTGACTAATTTTGGGAGATCGGGGTGGATAAGGCGTAGCCAGGTGAGAATAACAAAATTCTCCATAGTTGGTGATAGGTCTTCGTCCTCTTCTACTGGTTCGCCGTGGTGTAGAATTCCACCGTCTTGTTTTAGAAGGTTGTCGTCTACGAAGGCTATTAAACGTTGGTATAAGTCCTCTGGTCTCTCATTAACGTCGAGTTTAATATCAGCGAAATCGATGAAATGAGCGCCAGTGGACTGAAAGCCATAATGTAGGCGGATAATTTGCCAAATACTGTCTATAGATGTTGAGTTTTTCACAATTGTGTTGCGTGAAATAACAGGACAGTAGTTTGCTATTTGCCCTAGTAAGAGTTCTAACATATTCACTTTTTGTTGGGCTGTACGGTATTGGTCGTGTGGTATCTCGTCGGTATCGTCGGTAAAACCACGTAATGGGGACCCTTTAGATTTCTTTTCCCATTTTACGCCGTCGACGAGGAATTGGGCAAAATTGGCGTCGAGTGACAGTGTGTAGAACAGATTTTGCCGCCAATTTTCGAACGAGTTTACAGTTTCTACCTTACTAAGACACCATTGTTTTGGTGCACGATGTGAGTGGGCCATGGTAAAATCAGATGACAAACAGAGTTCTCCCGGTAAATATATGTACTATCGAGGGACCAGTCGCCGATATGTGCGAGAATCACCGTAATGTAAAATTGAAGTGTTCGTGTGTTTTACAATTAATTTGTAGACACCAGTACAAGCGATGGGGTTCATAGACGCTGCCACCACGCCAGTAAGTGACACGGACACAATTATACCTACGATGAAATCCAATCCAAACTCTGATTAAAGATGCCGAGGTGAAGCCACCATTTATTGTAGCTCAGACAACCCACGTAATGGGGTCATAGCAACGAGGTCACATGACTGGTCATGTGCGAATGTTTACAAACAAATGCACGTGTGTGCTACAAACGTGTAATCATAACATAACTATTGGCGTGACTGCCTTTTTTTATTTTATTTTTTTTTTTACAAAGCAATTAGATAGAACGAAAAGTCAATGAAAACATTTTAACACAAGTAACTTCGGTTGAGACACATAGTCACTATTCTCTGTGCCGGTATCTGAATTGACAAGCCTAAAGATGTTACAGTTGGGCACTTTACTTGTGGGTGATCCTTGTAGAATGACCATCATTGGGTAGACTGCCCTCCGGCCTCGGGGATTATTCTGCCCCATAATGAAACACAAATGATCACATATGTCGTTTTAAAAGTCGAGTACAAAGTCTTGCAAATGGTGAGGGAGCTTTCTTTGTCTGTTTGAGCGGCGGTCGTTTGTGTCGGTCTTGACTGTGGATTCAGTCAATGTTGGTTGGTGAATTGATGGCTGGGGAAAGTCCGGTAGTTCAGCTGGGGAAGATATTTCGCTGGGTATGCTAGGTGGCGGTATGAAGCCTGGTTTCTGTATAGCTTTGGAATCAGCTGTTTCATCGTCAGATGAGTCGTTTTCATGACCCTTTCGTAGTGATTGTAGTTTTGGAAGACTGGTGGGAGGAACAATAAAACACTCAGATTTCTTGACGCGGTACGAAGTTCCTCTCAATTGTGGTCCGGTAAATTTGTGAATGTTACACCACGGACCGTCTACTGAAACAACCAAATAACGGTCTCTGCAACGGTTTTTGTTTCGATCAGCATGGATATATACGAGGTCTCCGATATCGATAGGCGGACAAAGGGGTGATTTATCTTGAGGGGCTTTGGATTTTTCACTGTATGGATGATTTCTCTTACGATTAACTTGTTGTTCTTGTATGATCTGTTGGTCAACCAGGAGAATTTGGTTGTTGTTAAACTGATCCCGCGGAGTCCACATTTCACGAGCGGAGAGACCTCTTGTACGCACGCGAGTGTTTAAGTTGACTATGGCAACTGAGAGTAATACTGGTCCATCTAGGGGTCAAATGCCGACACACAATTGGATGATGGCATCTCGAAGTGTGTCACGGCGTTTATCTGGTATAAGGACAGCAACTGTGTACGATGTAACGCACTCTGAGGACGAACACAAGCTGGCGTTCTCGTTTCAGCACGTCGGCGGCAAATGACACTCCAAATGTTGAACGGATTCTTTGGGAGAAGATGTTGTTTGTTCTACTACAGAATATTGTATTTTGCGCAGAGAGGCGCAATGGTGACAACGATGAGACAGTCTCGATGGATTTATCCATGTCAGTGCAAAGAAATACCTGTGCAGAACGGTTTTTAATTGGTGACACGATGGGTGGTTTAGATAGTACGCCATGTAGATCGGCCAGTAAAAGGCAGCTTCGAATGACCTGAATGACGTCTTGGAGGGACACGCCGCGAACGGCAGATTCTTCAGTCTGTATAACAAACGAGCATATTTGGCAATTTGGTTCGTCGCATGGTGGGGCGTTACGGCTGGCAAAGTCAGATGGCATGTTAGCTGAACCAGCAAGATGGCGGATAGATATCTGATAACGACTGGCAATAGACAGGAATGTCGAAACTCGTGGGCTGGAGGAAAATTCTCCACGGCACAGTTTTTCAAGAGCCTGGAAACACGGCTTGCTATCAGTGAGGATGCACGTTGGGTGTGGCGACTGTATTATGAACGGGCTAAAGTGTTTGGTTGCCACAGCAATTGAGAGGGCTTCAATTTCACAGGGGAGCCATGTTGCTTGTCGGCCACGTAGCTTAGCACTGAAGAACCCAGCTAGAAGCGGTTTCTGGTTTCTGGTTATATACAGCGTTGCTCCTATACCGTGATTTCTTACCGTTCCGTCGGTTACTATCCAAAGTTGGTCGTGGCGTTGGGGCAAAGTTATGACTTGGTTTGTTGATAACGCCAATTGTGCCGCACTAAAAGTTCTACTGAGTGTTTCTGTCCATTCGATCTTGTCTTTACATAGGCGTCCAGGTGTAGCCTTGTCAAGTTGTGCGAGTAAAGAAGCACAGTGCGGGATGACGCGTGCTAAAACCTTGTATGCTCCAATAAATGAGCGGAGACCACTAACCGTTGTGGGAGTGGGGCATGTTGAGAGTGGCGATACGATGAGGGCTGGCCTGTATGGTGCCTTGTTGCCATATCCATCCTAAGATAACCGTGGTTGACGGACATGTCGTCGTTTTTGCAGCAGAAAGGCACAGTCCGTTGGATTGAAGAGCCGTTAAAACTCGTCGCCAGTTGTCCAGTAATTGAGGAATAGTCTCCGCGCCACAATATAAATCGTCAGCTAGTTTAGCGACTACACCCTCTTGTAGAAAATCGTCAATTACGCTTCACATCAGCTTCTCGAGGGCCGTTTCTGAACCAGGCATTCCCATTGCTCAGCGTGTGTAGACTCGTACTCCTTTGAATGGCGTTGCTACGCCACAGTATTTCATTGACGAACGGGACAGTGGTATTTTATAAAAGGCGTTGGTTAAATCGGTCGAAATGATATATTTCCACTGGGCCACTTGTCTGAGCATGGAATCAACGTCCGGCATGAGGGATGGCTGTGGTTTACTATAACGTCCAAATTCGGCGAAAGCTGTGACTAAGCGGGTTCCGCTGCTAGGCGTTTTGATCAAGAACGATGGGTTGAGGTATTCCATCTGAATTTGTTTGATAACAACAGCTTGGAAGGGGCCTTCTACTAAAATTGATAAAAGCTTTGATTTTGCCTCTGAGGGTAGAATGTTGTTTGGGTCAATGACGACAGAATGTGACTGTTTCAAGCCGGCTTTAACACGGCTTGGTTGTTTTAGGGGGTCTGTTTGTGGGTCGCTACACATAGTGGTAGGGAGAAATACCGTGCGAACTTGACAAAAATGTTAGTGTTTCTTGATTTGTTGTGGAGAGCTTGTCAAATCTGGGATTCTTATCTTGCCTGAGATGCTGGTAACAAGATTTGGTGGTGGCCGGGTTGGTGACATGATAGAGTTATTAGGACTGTGACAGCGTGGTTCAATAGCGATGTCGTCTCTGGACGAGAGCTCGGGTGGTAGAGTGAGCTCAATATGTTCACCGGGCCAGAGAGTGCTTGCATATTGCGGGGCGCATAGAACGTGGGCCCGTCGAATGATGTGTGGTAGTGTTGACCGTATATGTATACATCTTTATCGTGAATAGCGACCTGACGCTTTGCAGGGCGGACACTGACATCATTTTCTTCCATAAATGGGGTGCTGGCGAGGATTTCGACGTCTAGATTTTCGACCACTAATCCTTAGAAAATAAAAAAATTATCGTCTCGTGTAAAATTAATACGGGTCTCTCCCACAACTTGCCGTTGTGACGATCCATCCGCCTGGTGAGCTGATTGTGAGTTTTTCGTTATTGGAGCCGATAGCGCCTTAGCAGTCGATAAACGAATCATGTTGCCGGCGACGCAACCATCTATTGTAACGCGAGCTGTGTGGTGATCAAGAAAAACGTCCATGTAGGTGACTGTCGAGTTTGAACACGGAGAGCGGTTGTTGGTGTGTGTGCCTTTGGGGATTCGTCGTCGGAGTCGTTGTCGTCGTCCTCTTCGCATGTTACAATATTGGCGATTTGGCGAGCTTTGGTCATATACTGACGGTCGCTGTCCGGCAAGAAGTTACAGGTGCTTAGGTAGTGTCGATCTGGACCACCAGCTTGTTTGCACTTTAGATGGTTTTATATTGAATCTGCGGTCTCTAACTTCTGGATATAGGGTGGCTGTGCGCATGACTTTAGCGGTCTCGTTGGTTTGTATTTCATCAATGAGGGAGGTCATGGCCTATGATATTTCCGGCTTGATTGTAGCGAGCGTACGGGAACGAACCTCGGTGCCGTTACGTTGTTTAACTAATTTTAGGAGATCGGGGTGGATAAGACGATCCAGGTGAGAATATCAAAGTTCTCCATGATAGGTCTTCGTCCTCTTCTACTGGTTCGCCGTGGTGTAGAATTCCACCGTCTTTTTTTAGAAGGTTGTCGTCTACGAAAGCTATTAAACGTTGGTATAAGTCCTCTGGTCCCTCCTTAACGTCGAGTTTAATATCGGCGAAATCGATGAAATGAGCGCTGGTGGACTGAAAACCATAATGTAGGCGGATAATTTGCCAAACACTGTAGATGTTGAGCTTTTCATAATTGTGTTGCGTGAAATAACAGGACAGTAATTTGCTATTTGCCAAAGTAAGAGTTCTAACATATTCACTTTTTGCTGGGCTGTACGGTATTGGTCGTGTGGTATTTCGTCGGTATCGTCGGTAAAACCACGTAATGGGGACACTTTAGATTTCTTTTCCCATTTTACGCCGTCGACGAGGAATTGGGCAATATTGGCGTCGAGTGACAGTGTGTAAAACAGATTTTGCCGCCAATTTTCGAACGAGTTTTAGGTTCTACCTTACTATATATATACATGTACTATCGAGTACTGGTCGCTGATATGTGCGAGGTTCACCGTAATGTAAAATTGAAGTGTTCGTGTGTTTTACAATTAATTTGTAGTCACCAGTACAACCGATGGGGTTCATAGACGCTGCCACCACGCCAGTAAGTGACACGGACACAATTATACCTACGATGGAATCCAATCCAAACTCTGATTGAAGACAACCCACAGAATGGGGTCTTGGCAACGAGGTCACATGACTGGTCATGTGCGAATGTTTACAAACAAATCAACGTGTGTGCTACAAACGTGTAATCATAACATAACTATTGGCGCAGCTTGGGGGATGAGTCGCCATAATTGAACCAACATTGCACCAAAGTTGCAAATTCTGTCGAGAGTTCCTTACTTGACGGAGTCTTCTGTCCAACACATCCCATACATGTTCTATGGAATTAAGGTCGGGAGACCTTGAGGGCCGCTCCATGACATTGATGCCAGCATTCCTAAGAAAATTCCGCGTTAAATTGGCCGTATGAGGTCTGGCATTATCGTGTT
>JAVFBX010230805.1:0-10845 GCA_034783855.1 Mopalia kennerleyi | reverse complement strand
GACGTCATTGACAATGCCGCTGTTGTTGTGTTTTCAAAGTTTCTCCATCAAACGCAAACTATAAGTCAGGATTAAAGCTTTCTTGGCTTGTTCGGCATAGTATAACTGTAGCCGAACAATTTTTGAGCTGATAAAGTAACATTAAGAATATAGAGTAAAAAGTCAAACAGCTTTTATTAATTTTACGTTTTTGCGTGCAGCACGGGATAGGGGATGACCATAGCTGAGAGCAGGGAGGCTGTGTATTACCCATAGCTATTGACTAACAAGATATACCTTGAAGTGAAAGTCACAAAAACTGGAGAAATGCTTTGCTTCTCGTACAGTTAGGCCTAAGTCACATTAGATGCGAAAGTTCCTACCATCAAAAAAGTTTAACATTCCCATACACCTGTTTTAAGAAACTCTAACATGCAGGAGATAGGAAAACTGTCAAAATTTGACACCCAGTTGTTTAAAAAGTGAAGCAAAATTACCATTTTCGACACCATACATTTGATTTCTGGCCACTTCTAAGTGTAACATTACTCAACGCAGCAGACATGACTACAACTTCTACAAGATAATTGTCGTGCGGCAGTAGCCTTCAATATGAACTGTATAACATAAATGGTAATGTTCTATTCAACACAACCGGTGGGACTTTGGCTTTAAAATGCTACTGACTGTCATTATTGTAGTATCTGTTGAATATGACGATAGACTTTTTGTCAGAGTGTGGCATGCAGGATGGTTTATGTGAGGTAATGTCTCCGTCTTCCATCAAACTTAAGTAATACAGAGTAAGAAAAAATGCTGTTTCACACTAAACTGTACCTAGAGGCGCTCCTGGTAGTGAATAGGTTAGGGTAGGATTTTTAACTGCTATTTATTGTTGACTGATATGTTTTTAGGAAAAGGCTTCAGGTAAGAGTGCTCACTATAAGCTCACTTCCACGGCCATGCTCTGGCTGCAGACCACCAAAGAGGGATCTGGCACCATGAACCTCGGCGGAAGTTTAACCAGACAGGTAAGTCTCCTGAATGTTACACCTGGGAGGCTTGGCTTAGTTACATGTGTTCTGGGGGATCTCCATGCTGCCCTGTTGCTTTCAGAGCTTGTAGCATGTAGCCGATCTGATTGTGATACCTTTGTAATATACATCCTGTGATTGTCCTGTCCCCCTTCGATCTACCGTTAATAGGTTTGCGTCCATCTATCGACCATCAGATATATCAGTGAGTCAGACGCAATCCCAGGGGTGGTTTTTACGAAGTTCCATCCTAGTTTTCCACCACAGTTAGGCACGTGAATTGGATAATCCATTATCATATTAGTAAAATACACTTGAATACGACGTTAAATCCCAATCAAACAAACAATCAATTTCATTATGAGAAGGGTTGGAGGGGAGGCGGACTTTCCTTTTACCTTTGTGCTCTTAGAGCTAAGGGTCAAAACATGCCTTTGTTTTACGTCCTGTGATTGTCATGTACTGGTTCCGTCAAAATTTCTAATTTCCTTCACCTATTGAGCAGGCAAGCCATCATATGAATGAAATAACTTTAGTACAGCATAACCCCAATCAATCAAACAAACAAACCATTATTTTCATTTTAGCTTCACTGGCTGACTCAAGCTAAAATCGATCAATCAATCAAACAAGAAGTAGTTGAATACATGAGTGTTGTTTGTTTTTTTTACCCTGGTACTACTTTCTAATTGCAGATAGAACAAGATTCGACTGTGAGTGAAGCTTCCCCACACATAGTGAACATCGGGAGATTAGTCGAGGTAATTTATATCAACCAGATTCTGCTATTGTGTGTGTGTGTGAGAGGGGGGGGAGGGGCATGGCTTAGAGGTTAGCGTGTACGCTTAGTGGTCCTACTTCGATGTCCCGTTCACATGATTAAGTGCGCCTGTCGACCATCAATGTAGCTCTGGCAAACGAAGAGGTGATTTTTACGAGGTTTCCTCCTGGTTTTCCATCGTAATTAGGAAAGGAACACTGCGAGCAGGCATTTTCATAGAAGTGAAATACCCTTGAGAACAACATTTAACCCCGATGAAATAAACCAACAAACCAGGTCATCCATTGATTGTTTTCAGTAATGTGCAAGGATGGGTAAATTCACCCAAGCACACCATCTTATTACGAGGGAAATAATTTGGCTTAAAAAATCTTAAGAATATAGTAAATTTAATTTTTGGTTTCAGATTGAAGTATATGTTAATTTATTGACTCTGTTTTCTGTCACAGGATATGGAGAACAAAATAAGGAATGTCCTCAACGAGATCTACTTCAGCAAAACACGGGATATTGTCAATGGGCTTCGATCGATGGCTCCTTTAGCAGACCAAAAACAACAACAAGCATTTAGAAATGAGATTGCCGAAGCTTTACAAAAAAGACAAAAAGCAAACTAGTTTTTTGGTAGTTAAACTCAAATTGTCTTCTGTCATGCAAAGGGAGGTAATCCCATACTTCAGTCAGACTAAGGGAAGTAACTGTGATTTACCACAGTACTTGTAAAATCATGCATTGATATATTCTATTTATCAAAGAGAATTTCTACAGTAATAGAAAATTTCTACCGTAAAAGAAAAATTGACCATGTTTCATCATAAGACAAATCATACAATATCTTGTATATATTAATTAAAAAATGTATGCTTTAAATATTTTTTTTTGTATGGTCTGTCTGCTTGACTAAAAGATATGCAAGCCTTTCTGACAAAAACTTTATATTTTCTTTGTATGTTTTGAAAGACATTAAATCATGTCCCATTTATAACAGAAAAAGCATAGTCATTAATATATAGTTACTTTGAAAATCAAAAGAATGTTGATTACAGTGTAGAAGTCTTAGAAACTGTCAGTCTACACATACGCATACACAGAGGAAGAAATGCGTCGAGAAACGAGCCTACCAAAGCTGAAATCAACACTGTCATTTCCACTATTTTCATTACCACCTGATAAATGGCTATGCATTTTCGGTTCCAAATGCGACATATTTACAAGTATTTCAAACTACACCTGTAGAAAAAGGAGTTTAGTTGGAAAAGATAATTCTTCTCCTTTAGATGCTAGAGTTTCATTTATGTAGTGCAAAATTTTTCGGCATAAAAGTGCCAGACAATGAGACAATTTCTTCTGTTTTTTTTTTTTTTCTGTCTCATTATTTCCCTCAAAAGTACTCTGGAATTGTAAGCCTGTGCTTGGGATTCCTTAATTTGAATGATTCGGAGTACAGCATTAACAGGAAGTATAGGTCAAGTACATGTACTTTATGTTAACTTACTCAGTTTAGACCATACTTTATTTTGTACACTCGTAAAAGCAGGTGTTTGTTAAAGAGCTTCCTGTTGCCCTGGTGCTCTCGAAGCTAAGGGGCAATGTAAGGAGATCTGTTTGTGATGTCTTCGTGTTTTGCCATGTGGTTGTCCTGTATTTGTTTGTTGCCAGTGGCTCTGAAGGTGGCTTCTTTAACCCACTGGTCTGGAACGCCATCATATGAGTGAAATAAGCTTAAGTTCATTGTTGAACCGCAATCAAACAATGTAGTCTGTACACAGTTGACAGTTATGTTGTTAAAGTAGCTGTGGAATATAAAGGCCAATCTGTTAAAGGAATTCAGCCAAATCTTGTCCAAAGAAAATTGGGAGGGAAGGGGGGGACTTGATGTTTGCATAGAGCCTGTTTTATGTGTGGATTGCGTGTGTTACTTGTGTGCCTTCTCAAAGTATGAACAAGATTGTGTCATGTTTTACTCTTGCTTTACATGTTAAATGTTTTGTTAAAGACTGTTAATGTGTTAAGGACCGTTGAGATTTAACAAAATCTACTGTCATTCTGGTGGGGGGATTGTAGAGAGTTTTCATACTGCGCAGGTGCTCCCAGAGCTAAGGGCAATGCAGTCACTTCTGTTGGGTGTGTTTGGCAGTGTTGTTGAGGGTGCTTTCCTTCACCCATTGGGCTGTCATGTGAGTGTATGGTGTTTAACCCCATTCCAGCAAACAAACACTAAGAGCTTAGGGGCAATGGAAAGTCATTCTGTTGTGTTTAGCCGAAAGTTATTTTAAAGACTTAGAAATGGTTCCTGGGAGACAGATTAAAGATTTTTCAGTTATTAAACATCAGGATTTCTAAGAAAATATAAACTTGTTTCCCAGGAACCATATCTAAGTGTGTAAAATCGCTTTTAAAGTAACCATATTATGGACGAAATTGCAGGTATTTTGGGTAGCATTGTTAATTTACATTCTGTGTAACCACAACGTGTAGTGTGTCCCTGTTGTTTTGTCATCTTGTTTCGTTGTTACCAGTGAGGCGACAGGTGGTTGTCTTCACCCATAGAGTGAGCTAACCTAAAGTGTGGTGTAAAACTTCAATCAATCGTAGTTACAATGAGTTTCGTAGTTATATATTTTAACCTGCTATGAAATTTCAAATTAGTGTAACTTTATGTTGCCAAATCTCGCTGAAAGTAACTTCGACAGACTCTGGTGTATAAAGTAAAGACACCTTTTGCTTCATGGATTTATTATGTATGTTTGTACATGAAGACATTGTTAAACAATTTTCTAAGACAAACAAACTTAAGTCTGATATGCTTTTTAACCCTAGTTCTGCTTGCTCAATAGGTCTCTTCTTCTAGTAATTGTACAAAATGGTGTTAAATAGCTTCTTGTCTATGAAAGAA
The DNA here is from genome assembly GCA_034783855.1 of Mopalia kennerleyi. Taxonomy (NCBI): domain Eukaryota; kingdom Metazoa; phylum Mollusca; class Polyplacophora; order Chitonida; family Mopaliidae; genus Mopalia; species Mopalia kennerleyi. The sequence goes on along the minus strand of JAVFBX010230805.1, from coordinate 6,155 downwards.
ATTTGCATGCAGCTTCAAAAGGGGGGGTAACTACTTTTTTTTTATTATTATCCTCTTCATATACCCTTACACCATAAGGCTGTTAAGCCAGTCATACAAACTGTACATAATAAATTAAACTTTAATACAAAACTGTACTATCTTGTTAGGACTTTTTATTCTTTCCAAAGCTGTTGTGCATGTTTAATCCAAGGAATTGATAGCCGATGAATGTGCATTGCAATGGTTTGTTTGATTGGTGTTGAACGTAAGGATATTTCATTTATATGACAATGTAGCCTCGACATTCTCTTCTGATAATAGTTGGACATTTGAGTGGTAAAAACAAGGATAGATGATTTTTTCCGCTCCTGACAATGTATTGTCCATTTCATAATGTTCCTTCATATAGTGGAAATCACCCCCACTATTGTCAGAGCAACATTCTGTGACTCCGGCCTATACGTGATGGTCGACGGACAGTCTGTAACCTTACACGGACACACAAAGCCATGGGCTGGATCGTAATAGAGCTGGGTGATTTACTGTTGGATGATCCCAAATATACGAACGTAAACTATTCTCCTAATTGCGAAGGACTGGATAGGATTCCCCCCTGATCAGTCCCATCATCGAAATTGAGGATTCGAGAATTTCCCAGGAAGTTGATGCTTTAGGTCAAGATTCATCTAAAGCATCAAGTCCTTCATGAAAGATGAGAGTGATTCCTGGGGTCAAGTTTCACCCAAAGCATCAAGTCCTTCATGAAAGAGGAGAGTGATTCCTGGGGTCAAGTTTCACCCAAAGCATCAAGTCCTTCATAAAAGACAAGAGTGATTCCTGGGGTCAAGTTTCACCCAAAGCATCAAGTCCTTCATGAAAGATGAGAGTGATTCCTGGGGTCAAGTTTCACCCAAAGCATCAAGTCCTTCATAAAAGATGAGAGTGATTCCTGGGGTCAAGTTTCACCCAAAGCATCAAGTCCTTCATGAAAGACGAGTGATTTTGGGGTCAAGATTCACCCAAAGCATTAAGTCCTTCGTTTGACTCACTCATATACCTGATGGTCAACAGGCTGATAATGAAGTGCATAGTTACCACTAAGCCGCTAAGTGAATAGAAAAATATCTGAAATAAAATGTTATAAATATGTTTACCAGTCACAACGAATACATGTTTTTTTACTGGGGTTTAACACTCATATGACCGAGTGAAAGCCCAATGAATGAAGGAAACCACCCTAGACACGACTGACAATAAGCTAAAGACAAGACGAGAAAAAGACAGGACCCAATACAAACACCACTAACTGATCGGCTTCCTGTTCCCCTTCAGCTCGGAGGGCAACAGGAACAAAGAAAAAATAAAGAACACTGCATTCTATAGCAAACTTTAAGTTTTTATTTAAAGCACATTATGCTACATATAGATTAAAGAAAGAAAAAAAGACTGACTTTCCTTGCTTTAAGTTCTTCCTGAAAAACTCTTAAGAAAAGGAACACCTTCATTACAATCAGGAACACCTTCATTACAATCATCACAACCTTTTCAATTCTACCTTAAGTCTTGTATCACAGTCTGGTAAAGAGATCTATTCAATTTATGCGAATCTGTTTGATGGGGGGTTTACCATCTTACTCAAGACTACCCTATAACTTCTAGCAGTTGAGACAGAGAAATAGGCTTTACTACAGGGAGTCTTACTTGTTATTTTTGTGGACTGTCCCAACATTAGAGTGTACCAACTGCTAGATGTTATAGGGTATTTCACTTATATGACGACCCATTATCCACTTTATTTTAATAATATGATGAGCTGGGATAAACCCTTGTAAAAAGCACCACAACGATTCATCATGTAACTCCTTCCTGTCAGAGATCCACTAGAGGCTTAAAAACTAAGCGGATCATCTAAGTGATCGACAGAGGATGGGCAGTCCGATATGGTAACCATGGCCACTTGTGCAGAAAAGGAGGTGGCAAAATCCGAATAAAGAATATTATTTTAGTCTAAATATTCTGAAAACTGGACACTACAAAAACAACATTTTTTTTTTACAGCATTTCAATGGTTTCCATCATTTCATCTACTTGCACTCGCGAGAGAAACAAATGAACCAGCTGGAATTCTACATCAGACCATGACCCCGTGACCTTGGATGCTCTCCTGAAGCATCTTGACCTTTCAACTCTGACCTTCTCTTGGCAGAGAACTCTTGCTGACAGAGTTAATAACCATTGGATGACCTCTTCTCGTGAAGGTCGTTGTCCTGATAACCATTCTTCCGGCGCCCATAGATAAAGGTGCACCATGTTAGCTGCTACTTCTGGAATAGGTCTCTGGAAAAGAAATTTGATTGGATATTGAAATTTGAAGTATAATTCAATCCAATTAAAATATAGGAATTGTGAAGCAGATATCTTTTTCAGCAATGTTAGTGTCAACCAATAATTGATTTCTATGGAAAATTCAAATAAATTTAGAAAACAAGATTTGAAGCGAAAATGGCGACTTTGGATCTGTGTTCTGCATGAGATGTCATCTCATTTGATATTTTTAACTAAAGTGGTATTACGACAATGTGCTGTTGGTTGAAACATTCTACCCTTAAGCAGGTTGATTGATTGATTGATTCATAGATTGATAAGTGTTTTTTTGTCGCATTCAGCGATATTTCAGCGAGCTGTGGCTTGACCCCTTAGACAAAGGTCTTTATTAAATAGAAAAACTCAGTCATATATTGACTCAAATCAACCCGTCTTGAGGTACATGTAACTGGGACCACTGTCTTTGTCATTGTCTCCTAGGATATGATTGATTTATTGATTGGTTAGTGTTTTATGCCACATCCAGCAGTTTCTCATGTACGCTATGTAATTAAGAGTCTGATATAGTTTGAACATGGTAATATCTTTTTTTCACTCGCACAGCAGCCCAATGGAGGAAGATACCAACCCCTGTACGACAATCACAACTGTAGGTTTATTGAACTGACCAAGTCACAAACAAGGAGCAAATTCTAGTGACATTTCCAAAGTCTTGAAGTTCCCAAGCAAAGAGTAGGTCACACAAAACTGTCAGTCCCAATACCCTTGGCAACTATTGTGGAGGGGATAGAATATTTAGACAAATATATTCAAAAAAAGTTATTTGATAACAAGCAATTATTTCTCAAATTTACCTCTTTAGGGTTTCTGGCCAGCAAACTCTTCAGAAGATGTTTAATTGCTTCTGGAATTTCATCTGTCAACAAAAGATTTCATTTATGTTAGCCTATAATTTTATCAGTTGGGACAGAGAAATAGGCTTTACCACAGGGGGCCTTACATGTTATTTCCATGGACTATCCCAAAATTAGATTGTTCTAAGCTCTAGACATTATAGGGTAATTTATGTTAGTTTTAATTTAAATAACTCTATACAAAACGTCACTGCTTCATTCCTGTAAAATGGAGTCCTAAGGGATGTTTAACTAATACATGTAGATCAACAGTTTACTCCAACACTTAATGGACACAGCCACTAAACTGCAAAAATAATTTTCTCCAGCGTGAAAGGGATAGGTACCTAAATATTCAACTGTTAACATATGAAACAAGTTTGTATTTACTTTTCTGTTGCAGCATTGCAATGTAAAGTACTGTTTGTTAAAACGCGAAAAAAAAGCATTATATGCATCCCCTTATTGGAGTTGAAACGGTAGCCATCTTGGCTATTTCGTGATGTCATCGGGGGTGAGGACACTTCAGTTAGCGATGTGCAGTGTTAATTCTTTCCAAACACATCTATTTGCTTAAGCCTAGTACGGAATATCCAGGCATACTTGCCTATCAGTGTTTCCCACCTTTACTTTTCAAAAGTACCTTAAAACTTCTAGCACTTGGGACACTCTAATTTTAGGACATAGAAATAACATTTAAGACCCTCTGTTGTAGGCCTATTTTTCTGTCCCAACGTCTAGAAGTTTTAAGGTAATTAAACAAGCCAGTCAAACGGGATAAGCGAGTAAGCATCATGCGTCATGTGCCTGTGGTCCCAATTTATAAATGTACCTGGTAAACTTGGAAGTTGGTCTTCAGTGTACGTCAGACTGTCCAATCGCCGGTTCGTCTCACCCCTGTAAAATGGATTGTCCATCCCGAAAATTTCGTACCCCAAAGCTCCCGCTGCCCACACATCAGACTGGCTGTATTCTAATTGGGCGGATTTCCCTGGAACAGCTCCAGCGATCTGAAATCAGAGATATATATATATCTATATAGAATTTCGGAAAGTCTATCATAAAGACATCACCAACAAATGAACTTCTTATTGGCGTTGAACATTGCCCCTTGGCTTAGCACAAGAACCAACTGTCTGGACCCAAGATTAGGAATGGACAGAAAAATACGCTTACCCCAGAAGCAGGCCTTCAAAAAGTATTGAAACAATTTGTTTAAAATGTGATTTTATATTATATAATATACATTATTATGTTATGTCACACTTTTTTAAAATGATCAAAAGGAAAAAGATACTTCTCTTGAGATGCTAAAAAAAAATCACAAATTAATTATAGATTTGTTGACTTTCTTACCTCTGGAGCCATAAGAGCTCTATTCCCACCACGAAACATGTCATCTGACAAGTATGGCATCTTAAGTCCGCCTTCTTCTGCCAGACAACATCCGAAATCACTGATAACAAGATGTGCTGTATCATCTTCTTTCTCCTGTATAAGAATATTGTCGCTTTTCATATCTCTGTGAGCTACCCCATGCTGCACCATGTGAACAACGCCCTCTAGAAGTTGGGCAAATAGGAGAAGAGAACTCTTCAGTGAAAGATTCTTATCTTTCAAGTATTCTCTCAAGGTGTGGCTGTACCTAAATTGTTAAAAAAGAAAGTTAAGAGGTTAGATATTATTGATTTGGGTAAAATAAGTAAAACTATGTACTAAAAAAAAGTCTCCAAAATGGAATAAAAGAAATCAGCAGAATTTCTACACTATAGGTTTATTTATAGATTGTTCGTTTGATTGGGGTTTAATGTCACACTCAAGGGTATTTTTCTTATATGCAAGGGGTTTTCCACTTCACATTGTTCAATTCATAATTCCAGTGAAATACCAAGAGAAAAAATCAAATTGTGTGACTCACTCGTATACCTGATAGTCGACAGGTAGACTCAATACCGGGTTTATTTATAGAAGAGCCAAACAAGTAATATAAACAAACTTGTCAACAGAAATATGACAATATCTCCATTAAACAAGATATACTGTTAATCGTATACAATTTATTTTGTGAAGAATCGTAATCTTTTTGATAGTTGTGAAAGTATTATTATATTTATAGCATCTAAACATATGTATTCATGTTTTTGGAGAAGTCCTTATACCTTCTGACTTAAAAATTTGTCATCTGCCTTCCATGTATACACAAGTCTTTAAAATAACTTCCAAATTATAAAAGTTATAGACGAAATTTAACGTGAATTATGGCAGTTTCTGCAGGAATTAGTTGGACAGATAAAGAAATAAATTTTAATAATATTTATAAACTCACTTTTTCATGATAAGAAACATTGTCTGGTTTCTCCCAAAGCCATCTGGGTTGTGGGCAGGTGGCAGGGCATCTGGGAATTGTGTTAACGCTCCTTCCAGCAAAGGGACACAACCCACAAACACCGACTTCATGTCCACGATGTTGGGATGAGGTGGCAGGTCCTTTTTCTTTTTTACTCGACTTCTAAATAAACAGATAAAATAATGTAAACAAAAAGTTTTTCATCATATACTGCAATCTACTAAAAACCACATCTAACCCTTTATCTTTTCTTGTCGTATAATCTAGAGTAAACAGTGTTTGGTGACGTTAGGCATTACGGTGGTGATGAAAACTCAATTAGCCAATGAATAAGGAAAATACACCAGAAATGATGAGTCAGTAAAAATCGTCAATTTGTCTTTACCAATTCTTGGGCAGCAGCTCTTTAATGACTTAACATAGTTTGGAACAAGATTTGACCAGGAGCCACTTTCACAAAATGTTTTATGACAAAAAAATCTTGTACGATATTGTTACGCCTATAATGTAACCCCAGATCTACATGTAGGCTAAAGGTGCATTCTCACAGTACGATTTGTAGTAACGACTTTGGGGGATTCCCCTCATTTCTTGCGTTTTGATTGGTC
>JAVFBX010230794.1:0-10847 GCA_034783855.1 Mopalia kennerleyi | reverse complement strand
ATTACAAGACATATTTAGGCATTGTTTACGACTTTGAGCAAAATATCACTTTCGGATTATTACTTGAATTCGGACTCAGTATTAGGATGAATGTCAGATGGTGAATAATATATGTGGACTAATAATTGTCTAGTCTTATGTCGTGACTGTGACTCGTGACTAACGCTTGTTTATTGTCAGTGGCCTCGAGGGAGCTTTCCTTTATCCATTGGGGTTAAGGAAATAACAATAAGTAACCGTATTAAACCCAAATTAAATAAACAAAACAATAGCCTAATTTTTCTAAATAATAAACATCTTATTAATCAGATTTCATTGTTTTTTAGGTGAAGCTGTGGATCCTATTGTGGAAATATCAGAACCCATAGCAGTGGCTGGAATCAAAGACATTCAAGCCAATAAAGGCAAAGATCTGGACATGATTTGTGTTGTGCAGAACAAACCTCTAGATACTAATGTAAGCTTTAATTATATAATATACCCTAAAACTTCTAGAAGTTCTACTCATCCATGTTGGCCACATTCTTGTCTAGAGTCCCGTTCACCTGTCTTTAATTGAGATGGGCAGATTTCAAAAACTTGTTAAAAGGACAGGGAGAGATTTTATTTTAACAAGGACAAAATAGGTAAATTTATAATTGGGATGGCAGGGTTTTTGTTATCTTTTGAAGTGGGAGACTTTAAGAGTTAAATAGAAGGCAGACAATAGGCCGGGGTATGTGGGCCACCAAGGCCTCGGAAACTCAGAGGGTGTTACAAGCCCGGAGACGTATCTTAGCGATTACAGGCTAAAAAATTAATTCTATCCCAGACTAAAAACCTAATGAATTCCATGTCATCCTGATATGTCCCACCTGTAATAATTTGAGGCTTCTGCGTAATAAAAAAATATTATCGTAAGAAGCCTTCTGTATTCAAATTAATACAACTTCTATCAACAAAGAATGTAATTGAACTTCTAAACTTGGCAAGTATCTAGAATGTGGAACTATACTGAGAGCATAGACTACTCTCCACATTACTGTCATTTTATATATATACCAATAAGCTGTATGCTTACCGTTAATAAACTTAAATTAACTTAACATGCAGGTGGAATTGAAACTTAAACAAAATATTATTTGATAAGTTCTGCATTAAATAATATCAGACTGATACATGTATTGCAAAAGTCATAGACTCGACTCAAACTTTGACTTTCTACTAGGCTGTTAACGATTTAACATGTAATATTCCAGATATTTTTCCGGATTAAAATTTAATAAACGTAGACCTACAACTGAAGAGGATTATTTTAATTTACAAATGCTTTTTATTTTCATTTTCATTTTTGTAATTGTACACATTTCATAAGCTATTCAATGAACATAGAATGCTCTCATTTCAAACTACATGTATTTACATTAAGGGTCTTTGTGTTATTTTATATACTTGGTTTCATTTCTATCTTTGTATTCGGACTACCAGAGACCATTGTATTCACTTCTCAGTGAAATTTGCACACAGAGCCCTCGTCAGAAGAATATGTTCATAATATTGATATTTTAAGTTATGTAACAAAAATTAACTTATTAATTTACTGACTCACATGGCTAAATGTAAATGCGTAATAAATACCTAAGCATAAGACGAAGAAGACATGTTTATAAACTTCACTTTCCCACGGTTAAATACAGGACATTGCTAACCATCGTTGTTGTTTCATCCGTCACAATTTGGTACAAAAGGCACTACAATTCTGTCTCATTTTTTATTTAATATATTTCGCCATAATTAATAACGTACATGTAGATGTATATACGCAACACACAATGGCATAGGAGACGGATCCATTCCTTGAACTAACACAAAGAGTAGATAACAACAACAAAAAATATGAAAAAAAGATTTTCATTTTAAGAATATAAAACAAGATTTTCAAACTAAATTTTAAAATTAACAGAAATAAAAATGTTAAAATGATGGCTGTCTGGCTAAGGGCAGTTAGGTTGAAGAATAGCAATGCTGTCTTTATAAAGCATCCGAGGAAACTTTCCAACACAAATTGTTAGCCAGAAATCAAGAAGAGGGTGTCTCAAATTATCATTTTATATAAATTAGGGTCCCTATCCCTATTAAATTTGATTGAAACGGGGTGTTTCAAATATATGGAGACACCCTCTGTCTAACACTATGTTCCAATAGCATGGAAACGGTTTAAATCTTAGTTGTGCTAGTGTCAATTATTGTTGGAATACACCGCTGTCGTACAAGTGAAGAAAGTCACCCTTAAGCATGGCGTAAAACACCGATCAATCAATCATGCAACACTGTTGAACAACTTTGTGCTGTTATACATGTAATTTCTACAATGTACCTATTTCTGAACAGGTGATGTGGCTTCTACAAACAGCGACATCGGAACATGCGAAAGTCTTAACAACAGACACAACACCAGAAGAGCCCCAGAAGTATGCTGTGTTCAAACCCACCTCAATCTCCTGGCGACTCCGAATACAAAATATAGAAGAGGGCGATCAAGGAACTTATATTTGTAGAGTGGAAACACAGCCAAAAACATACAAATTAGACTCAAGATATGTTCGGGTTGTTGGTATGTAAAATTTTCTCTTTACTAACAGTTACACAGCGTAAAACCTTAACCAAAATCATCAACTCTGTACTGAAAATTTCCTGTTTAAAAAGTGCTTAAGTCAAGACAAACAAACTAGATATGAACGGAGCATATAATTGTCCATCATTGTTTAATAGTTCTATTCTAACACATCATATACTTATTTTGTATTCCTAAAAACCAAAACGTAATATTTGTTGCCTTTGTGGCATGAGAAACAAACTATTCTCCAAATGGTTTCTAGGGTCGTTTTTGTTGCCCTGGGGTTCACAGGGCTATGGGGCAACACAACGCCCATAAGTATGTGGTGTGCGTTCTCTGATTATCCTTTATTTGTCCTGTCTTGTCTTTGTTTGTTGCCACTGTTGTCAAGGGTGGTTTCCCTCACCATCACCCTAAACTTTGAATCACTCCCAAATTCGTTTATAAATTACTATTTTAGAAGCTATTTAAAAGACTTGCCAATTGTGTCTGAGAGACAGAATTTTTCAGTTAGAAAGCATCAACATTTGTCAGAAAACATAAATTTGTTGAAATACATGCTGTAATATTGTCACAACAACCAAAAAATTAAGGATTTGTCATGGTCGAACTTGGAAGTGATTTAAGGTATACAGTCTACACTCTACAGAAGTACTGTACGTCTGAGTTCTCGGAGAAGGTTCACAAGGCCCCTCAAGGACAGAAGAGTCCAAGATACACTGTAGTGTTATCTCATCTTGCCATTGATTAGGAGGGGAGTCTGGCTTTATTCCCAGTATTATTACATTTTATGGCATCCATGGCAAAATAGTCTGGACTGTACATTTTAGAGAGTCTCTGGTCCACACAACACTTTCATATCTGTGATTTCCGGTTTGATTTGCATTGTTTGTATGTAGATTAGTATGCCTGTAACCAGCGAAAATTCGTGAGTTTTCTTTTTTTGCACCCTGTTTTTCTCTTGCTAGCCAATACTCTGTAATTAGGAATAAACCATGTAGATCTAACATTGGGTAAATGAAGAAGTTAATAAATCTAAGCTTAGAAAAGTGGACTGATACATGATAGAAGTGGAGTTTGTGATACTGTATACCCCATAACTTCTAGCAGTTGGGACACTCTAATTTTGGGACAGTCCGAAAAAATAACATGTTACACCCCCAGTGGTAAAGCCTATTTCTCTGTCTCAACTGCTAGAAGTTATAAATGTAGAAGTGAAAGTACTTTTCAGGGTGTCTTATTAAATTTATCACATGATAAAATTCCCAGTCACAGAACTCAACTCCACATGTGTATATTACCTGGACCTTAAAAGGACGGAGATCTGCCCAAATTTGAAGCAAAATTAATTTAATATGCCTACCCAGATTTAATTTAATATTGAACAGTTTGCTACTCTTGTTTTGTGTTTTGTACATGCAATTCCATTACTGGCATTTCCTGAAGTGCTTTCAGAGTGGGAAAGTGATACTTAAGTTGTTATGTGAGGTATAATAAATTTAGTAGTTCACTTTACTTTCAGGGTTATCAGTGACTCAGATTACACATCCTGCACTGTTAGAAATACCCAAAATGTTTTGTTAGATATTTTTATAACTTTTTCAAGTCTAATTGTACAATCGTTATGTGTATCTGAAATATCCTGTATATTAAGGTCACATTACTTTCAAAGTTGCCCCCATTTGGGCATTCTATAGGTATATATGTACTGGTATATATAATTTATCGATAATTAAGATCCAAAAAAATTAATTTTACTGCACACCAGAACTCTTCACCTTTTATGGCTGTATTGATAGTTTAACTATTACTCTTATACTGTGACACCTTTGAGCTAAGTGTTAAGTACCCATCAATCAAATCTTAGCTTGCTAATCAGTTTTGGGGTGTTTAGGATTCGATCCACCCTCAGAAGTCCAGACTTATTGTTGTTAACTTCAATCAGCTACATTTAACATTCAGAATGATCTTATGACTTAAATTTGATTTAATTTTGTGGAGTTTTATTTTCACCACATTTGGTGTGCTGAGAGTTAATGTACATGTAAACTTTTACATTTGGCAGAATTTGATATACCCTATATTATAACTGTCCCAACTGCTAGAAGTTAAATACATGTAGGGTTATTCAAGCATAATGAATAACTTTAAACCAACTAGTTTCCTATCGTATTCATCTATATAATCACAGCCACTGTTCAGTGAAGTGTTGGGCACATGATCACATCCGTAAGAAACCAAACTTCTGATTGACTTTTTCTTCTGAGCTCGTGACAAAAAAGGATGAGGAACGAATTAATTTTCAGCCCACGATAAAATATAAGTGATACACCATGATTTAGCAAAGCACTACATAATCCCGCCCCTGTAACACAATTTTTGGGTGAACTACTGTTTTCTGGTAAAACATTCAGTATGTCAAAGTGATACTTAAGTTATGTGTATGGTACTAAATTTGGTGGAGAGCTTCGGTTATAGGGCTATCAATGTCTCTTATTACACATGATTAAGAGATATATGTGACTGGGTTTATTATTAAATCTCTCTCTTGGGAACTCCCCAGACTGTTTGTCATTGCCCGAATACCACACTACTGTTGCTGTTAATGTTTAGGAATACAGGAGTCAGAAACCATTATGTCAGATGTAAAAATATATACCAGAAATACTCTTATAATAAAGTACATGTAGTTTGGAGCAGGTGGTTGGGGAGAGCTCGAAGCTCTACAATGTAATATCATACCCTTACCCTTCTTGGTTTAAAGGTCTTTCCAAATGGGTTTTAAATCAGATCATTTTACATGGTTAAACCCAATTTCTCCATAAGTTTGCCGATTTTTTTTTGGAAACATATTGAAAATTGTCCAGTGAATATTGTTTTATTTTTATAAGTTTTCTAGGTATCAACCAATTGGAAAAACGTTTAAAGATAAGGGTATATTCTTTCTCTTATTGGGCTGCCACCATCAGTGTAACAACCCACATAATTTTAGTCAACTTATAATAATTCCTCAAGCCATCTGGCTAAAGGCAGCATGTACTGATCAGGTCATGCTTTCTTTACTTTCACATTTACTGTAGCAATGTCAGAACAGGGCACTTCATAATGAGCACATTGATCCTATCCTTCAAGAATGTGAAATATCCTTGAGAACAGTGCTTTAAAAGCATCAAGCAATTAATCAATCAATCTATCTATCATTCGTTAGGCTGGCACAGCCATATAAGTGCAAAAACTCAAACAACAAAATGTCAATTATTTCATTTAAAATTAATTTATTTTCCTATCACCATTTACGTTGATTCAAGAGAAATAGAATTTTATTATGCCTAGAAATAAATTCTAAAACTTCTAATGAACTGTTTCACTGAGAAGGCCCAGGAGTTACATGTATCAATCTCATGGCCAGCCTAAGACATAACAGGAAGTAATGGGAAGTGCGCAGCACCAGAATGACCTTGATTCACAATTTGCTGCACTTACTTTCCTTAATTCTATTATATCTGAACCACATCCGGGATTTTGTTGTGCAAGGGAATGTAAACGACTTTATATCATAACTTATCATTGCTACATGTACATGTAGGCTATGTCATAATGTGCATAATATAAAACCTCTCCTCGAAATAAAATTGAAACCTATAATGATATGTCTAAAAAGTGCACACTATATAATATATTATACATACATGTATATATGTTGTACTATAATAATATACTGTTTCAATCAGTGAATAAGTCAGCATTTAATTTACATATAGTTCTTTCGTGTCTGTTTTTCCTTCGTTATTTATCTTGCTTGCTACATTTCTGTCGATATACATAAGCTACATGCATGTAAGCTTACTGTATAAGTAAATAGTACAAATTCCTTTTCTCAGCTGAAAATCAATACCAGTGACTATCCATCATAGTTTATCTCGATGACCTAAAAGCAGAAGAGCGGAGAACTTAGATTATAAAGAAATAAAACCCAATAGGCCTCGGATGTATTAGATAGAGAGTTTTTTTTATTGGCTAATGACCTTTCTGAAAGGAATTCTCCTGGTGGTTAGGTATTATAATCTGAAATGACATCAACTTTCAGTTCCTGGTCCAGAGAATGACAGCCTGTGCTGTAATGAAAAAGAGGGCCTTGATGTCATTATCAAAGCAACAATCATCTCATTTTGTAGCGTTTATCTCCACTCTGGGCAAATTGATTTTTGTCATTTTCATCTCATTCAGAGGATAATTAGAGTAAATTCGAACAATTTGTATTAGGATGTGAACTACGCATTAAATGTTAGAAAGTTTGGGATTTCCAATACTCATATGAGTGACTCACGCCATGCAGCTTGGACAATCATGGGGGATGCTGTGCTGTGGTTTTTACGTTTCCTCATGGTTTTCTACCATATTTGAGCAAGGTACATTGTGAAATTGGCAATATTTTTATTTGTCAAATATGTGAAATACCCTTGAGTACAGCTTTAAAACCCAATTGAACAAGCAAATCCAATACACAGATCACATGGTTATAAAGGTTGTATGTTTCAAGCGTTGTTGTAAGGCCATCCAAAATAATATATTTGTTTCTCGTAACAAGATTATAAAAAATAGTGGGTAGGTAGGCATTATTTATTTATTTATTTTTTTTAATTTATAGCATATAAACCCCTTTTGTTTGAAACAGTGTCATAGTGCATTATATCTGAAAAAAATATTTATACTTGTTATTTTAAGCTACCTCACTCATTTAATGGCAGTGTATTCATTGAAAAACATTAGATAAACCATCCGTTATTCTTTTTCTAATTCATGAAAAGTAGTTCCCCATTTTCTTGGATAGGTAGGGTTACGGGAAACGAATATATTATTATGGATGGCCTAATGTATATACTACATGTAAGCATGGGGAGAACATGTAATTTTCCAATATAGGAAAATACTTCACATTGTTTATTGGCGTGTACATAGTAATCACAGACGTGAAACACTGTGGAGCATGCCTTTGAACTTCAGCCTTATTGATGTCTTTTAGAGTCACCGAGGGAGAAATTGCATAAAATCTTCAAACCATGTAACTACTAAACCATGTCATAAATTGTAAAGTCGTAGCAAAAAGTGCTTTCATCCTTTTTTGCAGAAGAAATTACAGCGATTTTAATGACATTTTCATACTTGTAGCTCTTAAGGAATTCATGTGAATTGTTACAGTGAGTGTGTTAAATGTGATTTTTTTTTTTTTCACCTTTTAACATTTTTTTATAAATAAGGTCAGAATCAAGGGCTCAGGCAGACACCCTCCACCCATCCAAATTGACACCCTGAAGTGACCAATTGCTTCATTTGGACACCCTGTTTTAGGAAATTTAAACATGCACGAGATATGAAAAGTGTCAAAATTGGACAACTAGTTATTTGAAAAATAGAGCCAAATTGGACACCATACTTTTGGTTTCTGGCTAAGCCCCTGGTCAGAATTATGGGTCGTAGAGAACGTTCTATCATGCAAAAGGCTTGGTTATGTTCACTCAACAGGTTATACGGTGCAATGGTTCTTTATGACAGAATGTTCATGCCGCCTGTGTTATACAATGGATATCTTTGAAGAGTGGTATCATATCACCCACACGGTTTCTCAATAACCGAAAAACCTACATAGTTAGAGCATCTCAGAGTAATAATCAACAAGGACTTCAAATATCTCTAATTCAAATATATTCCCCTCAGGAAACTTGGTCCAGACGAATTCTCTTTTATGGAAATATTTATCGATTTCAGAGCTGTGCCAGGACAAACCTTCTTTTATATACGATGTGTACATAGGATTTGTTATTTTGGAGAGTGAATATCAATGTATGCCCAAGCGGCTTGCGTGAGGGAAATCATTAGTATACTGAATGAATAAAACAACACAGAGAATAGCAGAATGGAAATCAATGTTCCCCTAAAACATTAGGTAACACTTGTGTTCCTATGGGCTTTAGATAATTTGTGTGAAATGAAACAGAAAAAAAGTTTAGACTTCATGTATTGAGCTCTCAGGGTTAGTACACACACGCAGGTTCTGAATGTAGATGTAACCATGCTGTACTTTGTTCTGGGAGACCATTAATTTCCCAACTGAGCAAACACTTTTTATGGTTTTGAAAGAGTGGTTATCTACTATTGGAGAACGTTGTTGTTGTACTCGTTAAATACCCTACAGCATGTCAAATCTATTGAAACAGATGTGGTGTATTTCCTGCAATATTTTTTGCCTTGTTTTAAAATCTTTTCTTTTAATACAAAGTGATTTGAATGATTTCCAAGAAACCTTTATAATGAAAGGTTTTCAAAACTTTAACACTTTCTGGGAGCTGTAAAGATGTCTGCAATATTTGTGAAAATATATTCATATATGCAGTCTTACATAACGGTAAGGAATATATTTTACTGTGACTACTGTCTGCAGAAAGTGACATTATGCCCCAATCAGGAGGGAATTAATGATACAATGTAGATTGCCCCAGCGGGTTGGTCTTGTCACCTAGGGTGCTGTGTGGTAAAAAATAACCTTGAGTATGACCTAAAACCCACAGCAAAAAAAACAAAGCATCATGCCTGAAACAGATATATGTACCGGTATGTTAAAAATATAATGAGCCTGAAAAATGGTTGGTCCCTTGCTCAGAAGATCAGCCCAGTATTCAGTTGCGTGACGTGCATATTTTGTTTTTATTGTTCCGACAAAACTCATTCTCCTACAGCAAGCAGATTTAGTATTAAACATTTATTTTTGTAAAATCATTTCTCTGTTCAGTCTCTGATGGTTGTTGATCTTTCTTTTTACCCCTTTATTTTCAAAATTCCTCAAGATGGTTAGACTGTGAAACTACATTGTATATTCCTTTAAATTTGTGTCAGTTGTGCCAAATTTCTGGTAAAACAAGGAGAATATAACTCTCCGAGTTTGAGTGATCAGCAACACATGTAGCCATGGTGCTCTACTGCTCTATATTCCTCTACTGTGGACTGAACAGTGAAGAACATTAAACTTGCATGTTACACAGTCAGGTAGAAATTAAGCATCATCACTGTCAGGAATAAGACTAATTAGAGAAATTGCTCGTAAAGGAGAGTCTCCGCTGTACACTGTAACCTTCCTGGAGAGGCTTTCCAAGCATTTGATTGCTCTAATCTATATTTCTAAATTTCACTTTGATCTCTGTTTGAAAGCCGAGAGGCAGTAAGTGTGGGAAGGGATAATGCTGAGCTTGTGGAGATATCCGCCCTGTCTCTAGCTCAAAGTATAGGGCTGTTCCACCCATTTTTTTTAGATAACACAATGACTAGTATTTTGCCTACATGTGTCTACAGTATTTATTCATATCTGGCAGTTTTCAATTTTATTTTTGCAAAGGGAGATAACTTTTGAAATGTCCACTCTGGTGAGAAATTCAAGTAAACATTATTAAACTGTTGGGGAAAGAAAGAAAGAGTTAGATTTTTGTGTCTATACTAATTAGTATCCATAAGAAAAAATCAAATCTATGTTTTAAGAAGCCGGTGATACTAGCAGATAAATTTTCAGCCTCCACCACAGGTAGAGATAAGCCAGACGTAGAGCTATTAAAGACACATATTTAACCCTATACATTCAGTTTGTGCTACTTTGTCTCTAAATGATGCCATGGTTTGTCCATGATACAGATAATGTCACTACATGAGTACACATTACAAAAGCCAGACTGTTGGGAGATGTCTGTGGCCTGACCTAAATAAACCGAACACACTGTCCAAATTACTCAAACTAATTTCCGCTCCAAGCCGCTTTATATATAAGTTGAAGGAAGCCTCTTATGTACATCCTTCGTTTCCTAATTGACATTTCCTTAATGTCAATGGAATTTACTCTCTGACATTGATACATATAATATATTTTTTTTACAGAGAAAGAAAATTTTATATACATTTAATTTTACATGTTACTGAATTACATGTATGTATGCCTTCGTGAAAGATATGATTTTGTTCAAAGTTGATTGTCCAATTATTTTTAAATATTCAGACCGATCCAAAAATATTCAATATTTACCATTTACATGTATTTAGGATAAAAATAAGGTCTCAAAGACAAAAAAATAATCTTCGCTAGCCAAGAGTTTTATTCCAAGCTACTCTGCATAACAACCCTTGGCGGATTGATCGCATATTCCCATATAATACTCTGCCAAACCCGTGTGGTAACACATTGTGAGAAACTTCATACCACATACGTATGTGG
>JAVFBX010230783.1:0-10848 GCA_034783855.1 Mopalia kennerleyi | reverse complement strand
CCCCCCCCCCCTGCAATGAAAACAAGTATACATCCTATACATTAATTAAAAAAAAATATTAGCTAGATGTAAAAAGATTGTGTAAGTAAGTTTTTCTTAGAGATACACTTAATCTAACGTTACGTCCGCGAAGAAAGATGTAGGGCCTATAGACTAGGTTCTTGAAACCGTTTAGATCAAATAATATAAGAAGTCAACCATTCCCTATAGAAAACTCAAACGCCATCATACCCATCCACGAGTATTCCCAGCGTCTGTGGTCAGCAAGTTAATAGAAACAGTACAAATAAACTGATCTGGTGCAAAAAGCCTCACAGATAAGCAACATTGCCACCTGGCGAACTAAAACTCAGATTCAATAAACAAAAACATAAGATGAAAACTGACATCACAAGTCTAAACAACCCGCGATTGGGAAACTTGTCTGGGAGAAATATTATTTTAAACATGTTTGGGGGAAAAAGGCCTACGGCAGTGTATAGAACTCGAGAGCTTCCGGGGCCTAGGCGGCCCCTGGACCCTCGCCTCATTTTTCACAGCTTCTATGAGTTAGCAACGTTAAAAGAACCACTACAAATACTAGATCTGGTGGGAAAAAACTTCTTAGCCAAACAATATCGTCACATATAGCGAGCTAATTTTAAAATTTAAAAAAATATACAATAAGCAAAGAAAAAACATTAAAAACTGATATTAAAATTCATAGTTAACGACATTAGTTATATATGGTGAAAATGGTCCAGAACGCGCATGCGACCGAGTAGAACTCAAAAGCTTCCGGGGCCAAGGCGGCTTCTGAACTCTCGCCTCATTGTGCTGTGAAACTCACCCCCACCCCTCGTAGGGTGGTCTTCCCACTTATAATAATACCACGATGTTGACAGATAATAGATCAAAACCAAGGATATATATGCCAAAAGAAGGCATCTCCAAGCTTCCAATCAAAACTTGCTCCTCACTTGCCCCCTGTGACAGCAATGCCTATAGCTCTGATGTGATAGAAAAATAGTGTTAAAAACCAAATTAGAAAACAGAGCCTGAAGAAGTGGGGGTTTTTTCTACACCATTACACTAGGTATAGTTTAATAATACATACATTAAAACAACACCCCATAGCTATGAAATCTGCTTGGTTAGAACACCTGCGCTGAATTGTCCCAAACATAACCCAGGGGTGACTTCCCTCCGCCATAAATAAAGATATGTGACGCGACGTCGGTATATAAGGGTTTATAGTTAACACCACTCTGGACAAACGGACCTTGATGATAACTTCCACAAATTCGTTAAAAATCTGTAAGTGAAGAAAAAGCCAGGTTGAAAGAAATAGGTGCCAACAAGAGTGCCGAGAAACAATTGAGTAAGAAAAGATGTATGTAAAAATATTTTATTTGTGGTCATACGCTGCTATGAATACATTTGGCAACTTTATTTGTATATAAATATTTTATTTCTCTTCATTTTATACAAAGGGAATAAGGAAATAAAATACAACATTAACATGCCCTTTGGGTGTGTCCTTAATTATATTAAATCCAGACTTTGATGCAATAATTAAGTTGGAGCTTCAAACAAAGCTTACACTGATTTACTGTAGCCAGTAGCGTCGACTTATGTCACGACATATGTAAATGCTGTGAGATTCATGGGAATATAAGTGAAGTTATGAGCACAGCAGTCACTCATGCGTAATGGATTGCTGGTGTAACCACGTCAGAATGTATATATATGGTTGTTATCTAGTCATTGTCACAGGCACTGACGTATTTCATGTTTCCTTGTATTTTCCTATTATGTCTGTTGGGTGGTGTTACCTACAATATACTTATTTGAAAATGTATGATTTAAATACAGATACAAGAATAATCCAAACTTATACAGTAACAATAAAAAGCAATAAAAACAAACAAACAAAAACCAGCCGCAAAAATAGACCGAGAGGGTTTAAATAAAAGACGGATCCAATTCACGAAACGACAAAGTAAAAAGGTGAAACAGTGATAAATGCATATCAAGAGTTGAAATCCGATCCACTAAAATCTCCCTAAAATCTATTTAACGTATTGTTTGTATTATTGGTTAAATGTTTTATTCTAGCAGGTTTCAATGGTTGATTTGTTGATTGCATTAGTTGACCTCGCCTTTGACTGATCGAGGTGATATACAGTATACGGTATGATTACGGTAATGTATAGCACAGAAAAAAGACTATAATATTTAACGCACTGGTTTAGTAAACACAATATGTTTTCCTAAATCTTATTTAACGTATATATTGTTGGGTTAGAGTAAAAATACATGACCGGTGAGTGGGGCATCTAAATAGAATTGATGATATCATTAATTCTTTAAATGATATCATTAAAGAATTGATGATATCATAAAATAAGGAATAAAAGGTAAAACGGCTTGCCATACGACCGGTGTGTGGGGCATCTAAGAGTGCATTTGGGTTTAAACAAAAGCATGACTTTGTATCAGCGCATACATTGAAACACTTCTTATCGTGACTATACAGTTCAATTGTTGATTGACGGCAGATATTGCGCTTAGGCCTGATACATAATTGTGAGTATTTTAACACAACTTAAACATTGCGAAAATCTGAAGAATTTCAGGTCGATTAATTGTGGCACGGATGATTGACTAGATCGGATAGATTATTTCCTGAGAGAGTGTTGAACTGTGTGTCTTCATGGGAATTGCCCACAATAGATTATCTATGTGTGAATTCATACGACTAATTTGACCAGTGTAAGGTGGTCAGTCACAGAACAGCAAATCCAAGACCAGATTCTGGTAGATTAAGATCAACTGGACGAATCGGCCGGGACAACTTCAGCCGCGGGGAGACTTACGGCCTTTTAAAGGGAACAAAATGTGACCGTGGGTATCTATAGATGGACTGCACATAGCAGTTTTCAAGATGAAGTACGACTACCGATCAACTTAGCGTAAAATAAAATAAGTGCAACTCCGAATATTCCTGATGATGGCTGCATAGAGAAGCTGAAATATAGAATGCTAAAATGACTTCAGTTTCAAGAATTGATTCCCTATGGTCATATATTTGTTTGGTGAACTTTTCTTGACGGAGAAAATTAACCAGTATTTAGTAAACATTCATCACGTAAATAATCATCTATTGTGAAGGATTTCGATAAATACGTATTATGTCATAGTTAATGTTACGTCACACAAGCACGGCACGAATAGTCCACCAAACAATAGAATGACCATATTGGCTTTTGTAAGATAACGAGGTCACTATATTTTTTACAGTTATTCTCTGTACTCTGTTAGTATAAATAGCATATGTCTAGGTATGTTTTAATCATAACAAGTTTATAAATAATAACAATGATTCAGTTAAAATAATTCAAAATAAAGAAAATATTCTATTTACGATTCATGTAAATATCGTCATGAACATCATCACCCTTATTGTCATGATGGTTAAGAATTCAAATGATCATTTCAGGGTTGTCGTCACTCTCTGAATCCTCATTTATCACAACCGAGGGATCACTTATGGCACTGGGTGAGACAGTTACGGGAAAATGCGAAGAATTTACACGCAATTGTAAATCGTCTATCGGATCACACGAGTCATTCACGATCACAGGTAAGTGGTTTGTGGACAGAGAAACTGGAGCCGTGTTGTTTAAAGGAAATCCTGAAACGTGGATTGGAATAGGAGTAGTACTTATCGTAGCAAGTGCAGGCTCTTTCTCACTAGGCCCCGTGTTTTTAGCACCCCTGGAAATGAGTTGAGGCTCAAACGAATTTTCTTCTGACTCGATGGTAGAAGATTCGTCTGGGCACCAGGGTTTCACATGTTTTCTTTTCGAACATTCCGTTTCACGGTGTTTCCCGAAAGTTCTATTTAGTCTCCTTGTGTAGGTGGTGAGGTTTCCCCCTGAATTTCTTGGATTTGCGTGTTGGTCAGGTGATATTTTAGGGTAATGAGAGACGTCTGACTCAGTCTGTTCTCTTGGACTGTATTCGGGTGCCTCTCGGTTGTCTTCAACGCTTACATCATTTGAATCTACCAGGCCGCCCACTTCAACTGTTTTATTTGGCCTTGACGAGTCTATAATATCCTTGTGATTGGTCAGAGGTCTACTGCTGTTCTGTTTGACGTCAGAACCATGTCCAATACGAGACACGGGAAGGTTGTAACCAGCCAATCCGCCTGCCTCAGAGACGCCGTCACAAATCCAAAACTCTGAATCCATTTGTAACAATGAATTGTTAACAGTGGCCGTGTCTCGAATTGCTTTGTCTTTGAGTAAAGACGAACTAGAGTATGACTTATCGCTTTGCAAACTATCCAGGTTATTATACAAATCCAGAGAACTTTTAACAGTGGAGGTTGCGCTAAGGGTTGCACCAAGACCATGCGATGGCGACTCTACGTGCTGCTCATCTTCCATATAAAGAACGCCTTCTCCATTGAGTTGTGCGTCAGAATGAACATCCACAATGTTATCCCTAGATTCTGCAGTTTCCATTATAAATTCAACTTCTCTGTCATTAAAAGATACGTTCTGATGACCCCGATCGTCTAATTCCGATGCTGAATCTAGAAGCGAGTCCTGTAGCACATTTCGATAGTAATGACCGCTATACAGAGCTGTTTGATACTGACTTGTCCAACCCGTATTAAACGGTCTTTGTAAGACCTGGTTGTGTTTTGTGCATAAACTTAATTTACAGTTAATGCACTCGTCTTTAACGCATACTTCACTATTTCCCTGAGGTAACCTTGAAAGTTTCATATGAAAACACGCATAATATAATACCATGGCAACTACACAGAGAATAAATGCACTGACGACTGTTGCAAGCAAGGAAACAGACTGAATATTTTCTCGCCAAGATGTATTGTGCAATAACCACGAGGCCACTAAGACTGAAGTCTCTAAAAGAGTTATCAAATAATAACATATATATCTACATTTCGAGCGAGATTGACTAAAGTTTAGATATGTAAATGTGTACACGTAACCAATAGCGACACATATCATCACGTGACTTCCTCTGCCCAATTCTTTCTTGTTAACGGTTCCTAAGATTGAAGACAATATACAAATGAGCATTGTAAGCCAATGAAGAGAGAGCACTAAAAACGTCCAATATGTGTAGGCACTGGCAAACAATGCGAGGGAGACAACCCTCGCGGTAATCTCACCAATCCTCCATAATAATCGAAACACTATGCCAGGCCAAGTAAGAACTACCTTCTCAACATTACATGTCTCGTTTTGACGTCGAAACGAAGCCAGCGCCCATGATGTAGAAATTAGACACATAATCATGGCGGCCAGCTGTATTCCATGGTAGAAGCTACTTGTCACAATATAAAACGTCTGGAGAGACAATAACGGTAATCCCGAGGTAAATGCAAACACTAATCTCAATAAAAGAAGGTCTATTAGAAGTTTCTTTCTTTGCAGAGCATCCCTTTCGTTGAGTATACTAAGATGTCTCCAGATAAATCCCACTTGTAAGACGTGAATCAGAGCAACGACCAAAACAGATTTCTTCTTGTGGACCGAATCTCGTCTGCCAAGAAACAAAATGGCTGAAAACAATTGAGTAACTACAAGCGGAAGCAGAAGAAATCCTAAAACAGTAGCCGTCCATACCGGGTTTCCAACATCTGCGTAAATGAACCAAGTGTACACGGCGTTTAGGAAAAGTTCTGCGATATGTGTGAGCAAAGATATCACAATAAAAAGGGCGAAACATGTTGAGGGGCACCAGAAGGTTCTTCTAGTTTCAGATGTGTCTCCACTTCCGGTCATGGCGGATCTGTGGTATTCTGAGCAGATTTGTAATGTCTTGTTTCATCGACGCAATACTTAACGCATGTTTCCATCACTCTACCGGCCTTTATAAAACCTTCTCAAAAACATCCTTGTAACGAGGTCCTTTTGTTATGTGGAAAGAACTGTATTGTAGGCTATCCATCCTATGCAAGACTGTGTGTCCGGTCTTTGTCTTTGGAAATCTGTTGAAATTAAGAAGACAATATTCAGAACATTAATGCCATCATAAAATTATTTCATTGAATAATTTGCTTTCTCTACAAAATAATATGTATCCACAGGACAATGCACTACTAAACCAGCCACAGCTCTAAACAAACTACTAACTCTTAGAAAAATATCACTTATGGAAGTATTTCGCGCTATATCTAAAAGGGTGCAAGTTTCGTCGAATTATCCGAATTTTCAACATAAATAAATTCATATACAAGCCAGATTATCAATTTTATGCGCGTTTATATCTCACATCAAATATATATATATGATTTCATTTGTATATTTGATGTGAGATAAAAACGTGCATCAAATCGATAATCTGGTTTGTTATATATTAGGATTTATTTATAATTCTGATATAATTCTACACAGGACTGTGTATCCGACTGATATATCTATGGAGGGGTTTATTTTGTTTCTTCACACATCATTCCAGGTATCAAAGCAATCAAGAAATAGGTAAAGTTCCTTAAGTGAAACAAATATTGTCAATCTATTTGTTAGTAAGCCAGCAAATAAAATGAATATATATTGGTAAATAACGACTTACCAGTGTGGATATAACTAACCAGGGCTTAGTAGTTATATGTCTGAGAAGTAAGCAGACTACCTGTGAGTAATTAATACGATAGATTGGGCTCCATCCAAGCATGTGCCTCATTATTCACTAGTTATGTCAGTTATTTTAAATGTCCTGCAATGATAGGTAGGTTGAGACAACAATCCGACGGTCTCTGTTCATTTTAGTTTTGGAAGGTCGAATATTCGGATATGATTTATAGAATGATTCAAGTTCAGATCAAGGAACGGTTAACCTATGATTAAGTCAAATAAGAAAAGTACGGTAACGACGCCCGACTATGTAAGAGGGGCGTTTTGGGGTGGAATTTTGTCTCTGTTGAATAAAATGTCGGTCGGACAGGTGTTCAGATAATATTAGAACGATAGGAAGTTTTCTTGTCGAAATACATCCATCAATATTAATATATGACGTCTGAATTCCTTTCAGACATTCTTCCGTCGATAAAAAAAGGCAAATTGAAGAAGAAAAAAACCCTGACAATAAACTGACAAGTATTTCCTAACTGGTACAAAGTGTTTAAGTGGTATTTGATAGAATATCAGTCGGGAGCAATGGTTAACAAAAGTTGACAACCATGCTCCCTGCCCCCATTCCTCCGTCTCCTGCCCCCTAGCCTTGTGTTCTCCGAGATGAAGAACAACCTCTAGTGTAAACAGTCCTCCCACCCACCACTCAAACAAATAAAAGAATCATAATCATAAAATACTATTGACAATAAAATTCAATTTAAAAACTATCTCGAGGGTAACTGGATAGCATATAGGTTGAGAATGACAACTGTACCAGGCCCTGAATGACTCTGTACACTGGAGATTCATGCACGTTTTGTGTGGATCATGTCTGATCAAAGAATTAGTTATTTTAAGATTCGGTGTTTTTAGCATAATCTGTGACTAATGGTCAGTCGCGTAGTTTACCTATGTGAAAACACTCACTGTATTTGTAGCACCCTTAAAGATATATACGGTTTCCTGGGCCTGTAATTGTACCGATGCTCACACCTTTGGAGGAAGTTTACCGAATATAACTATATACAACATGGAGCCTCGTTCTGACCAATCTTTCTGCAAGTTATTATGAAATGACTGCTTCACTCAGTGAGAGCATTTTGTGTTAAAAAAAAAAAACAACAGAAAAAAACTTGGTAAATTTCAATTAAATATAAAACTTGCTATTTGAGAGATCAGGAGGTTTAATTTGTATCTTCTGTAATATAGTTCTGATATACCGGGTTACTCCTGTTTGATATTTATATCCAATCGGTCCAACCTGCCTTAGCCGAAGATTTAATTGCCCGTCAAATTTATTTAAGTAATTTTCACACAGATTTTTGTCTTAAATCGTCCTTAAAATGGCAATCTAGACATCAAAAGCTTTAATGTAAACTGATATCAGACTTTCACCGACCGTCAGTAATCCAAAAATAACACTTTATATAACATCTCTGTGCAAATCTCAACAGGTAAAGAAACAAAATAAAAAAGATGTCATTAAAATGCAAAACAGCTATGTTATATTACGCCAGACGACATAAAAGTTATACAGCATTTGACATTATGATCTTATCAAAGCTAGAAGTGTAACTTACAATTGACGATCAGAAGACTTGACGGCCTCTGCGGTTAAAGGTGTAATATCTGTGGTACAAAGTAAATGGACGTCACCCACAAAGCATATATATCATGTTTACTGTGTAAAACATATGACCCGGTGATGTTATAGCTATGAGACTAACCAAATAGAAGGACTAGAGATGACAGGTACAAACAATATACCTCACCTGGCATGACCTCACTACAGGTAGTCTTTACCTTAAAAAGTTCCCAGTAATTCGCGCTCTTTTGTAAACCTGCCTTGTCTTAACATATCCAACGGCTAGGCTTCAGGGCATATGTTAAACAAATACGTTCTAGGATGAGATAGTCTCATCACTTACTGTACACACAATGTCATTTCTAAGGCTACTATTGTGCCAGGATGTCCCAACACTTTCCCGTGTAAAAAGAAGCTAACCGTAGCGTGAAGGCCTGTGGGATGAAGCTGAATAAAAGTGTTGTTGACGGTAGGAATTCTGAATCGCCCCTTTATTAACAAGTCTATAAGGGCTCTTTACTCGAGCTATTTAATTATACCCAGGTTAAGTGGAGAGTTCATTCAATGAGCGCTCCATATTAACACCATATTCAGGCCGAATTTTGTGAGATCAAAGTGTCGTACCTACCCTGTTATGTTTTCAGTCTGTAAAGGTACCTTTTCTGACATATCATAATGACACACAAGAGAAGCGGGATAATATTCACAGCATCAAATGAGTGTAAAACTTGGCATTGAATAGGTCTTTTCGTCGCATCGTAGTATCCGTTAAACCGGAGACTGTATATTTGAGCAGGAGAAGACTGGTGTCTGGACAACAAGGAGCCGAGAAATTCCCACGAAATAAATACCAGTCCCTATCTATAGAAAGATGTTGTTGTCGCTGTTGACCGATATAAAATTTACTCTACTACCAAGTCAGTGTATATAGCATATTAACACAGGTAATATACAGGTAAGCTGTGGCCAGGTAGATCGGCATTCCGATTTCAGGCCGCAATCTGTTTTCTCCCAGCAAATACAGCTGGCAGGCAGAACTAACTAGCTTCCATTAATACCTGTGGAGGAAGGCAGTATATTGTATATGCTTCAATTAGTCAGCCCAGAAGTCTTTAAACCAACCACCTGTTATCGGTATTCTGTAACATGACTGAGTTAAAAGAGCTTAGTGGAGCGTGCCCAGTGATATTAATCTGAGATAAAATCCCTCTATAGGTGCAAATAAAGTATCAGAAATGTCTGACTACTGGCCTATATCGTAGATCTCTATCAGCCAACGCTTGATTATAAACGCTTCATTTAAGTCACACACCCGATTAATTGTAATTCATCGCACTGCCAATATAGTTTCTTGTTTTATTTTCTATTATATATAACTGTAAGCCATAGAACACTATATGAACCAGCTCGTGTTAACAATATATGCTTCAACTGTCAACATTCGTAATTATTTGAGACAACCACTACATTGTAGTAGTTAATCAACTCTATTCATTGATACAATAATAACATGTTATATATTTCCTGTGCTCTAGCATAATTAATACATGATAACGTTGAACATTTACACAATAATAACATGTGATATCTGTCCTGCGCCCTATCGCAATTAATACACGATAACTTTGAACATTGATACAATAATAACATGCTATATCTGCACTGCCCTCTAGCTTAATTAATACATAATAACGCTAAACATTGATACAAAGTCGTCATAAAATGTTAATATCACTGATTTATTTCACTGATAAATTTAATGAAGATCACTGTGGAAAACTTTTGCTGATCGGCAGTGATCGCTGAGACAAGAGTGGCGAAGATCAAGCAGTGCACTAAGTAATAGCGTGTTATTACCATAGAAGAAAGCGGAAGGTCGTGGGGTTTCTCCCCCAATACTGCTTTTTGTGGAGAACTCTTCTGTTAAGTGGCAAAAAATTAAGTACCAATACATGGCCGCGTGGAAGAATTTGACTGTAGTTTAAGCATTACCTAATGTTTAAGATCCAATTATAAAATGGATATAGTTCGATTAGAAAATTCGAGAGCATAATTCAACACAAGAAATGATGCCCGTTTTACCTACATGCATTTTATTGCAGAAAGGGGCATCGTTTTAAGGCAAGCCTGCAACCGCCCAAGACACCACGACGTCGTATATAGGTAGAAAGCTCCAAAAGGCGCTAGCCATGGACTTGATAATATAAACTAAACCTAATCTTGCTCTGTCTGTACACAAATAAATGCCTAAATACATTAACCGATCGTAACATTTTTTTACAGAATAAATAGGGCTCTGCATGTTTATTAAAATAATTTCTTTATCTTGGCTAGTGTCATACATAACTAAAGTAACCGTCCCCATGGCCTCGGACTTATTCGACCAGCTTTAATCGTTTCATGTGACGTTAGCAGCAAAGGACCACTCTCATTTGTCAGCGGAGGTCTCGGCTTTCAGTAAAAAATGCGGAATCATGGGTAATAAAAACGCATACATGTATTACAATGCTGCTGTGTCAATGCATTTAAAACGCATGCATGATGCCACGACAAATTGGTCACGTGTTTTCCATTTCATTTACATATACTTTGATTAATAAACTGAAGAAAAAAAAGAATCAT
>JAVFBX010230772.1:0-10848 GCA_034783855.1 Mopalia kennerleyi | reverse complement strand
TAAGTTATTAACATTTGTACAAATATATGCATATGATATTATACATATATGATAAATAGTGAGTATTAGTTTTGTGTATTTTATTGAAACATTTTATTTGATTAGGGTTTTATATTAATGGTTATTTCACTCATATGATGAATAAAAATACAGACATCATATTTGTTGGTTTGTTTGATATGGGTTTAAAGTCGTACTTAAGGATATTTCACTTATATGACGATCAATTGTCCACTTCACATGGTTTCTTGCCTTATTATAGTGGAAAACCAGGAGGAAACCGTATAAAACCATCCTCTGAATGTCGGAGCCACATCGTATGACTCACTCATATCATATACCTGATGATCGACAGTCAGACTTGATCCCGTGAATGGTATCCCGTGAATGGTAAATTTGCGTAGGATAAGGAAGCGCACACACTACCACTAAGCTATGGTCCCGGACCCAGACATTATATGATGAAAGTTGAGTGGGAGTTTTCTGTATTATATTGAAACATGCCGTGGTTTTGTCCAACTTTTAATACTCGTTTGATATACCACTCACATGTGACATGTTCAAGATAAATGAGGGAGGCAGGGAGTTGACTGGCAATCACAAGGTGCTTGTCAGCTAATGTGTGCCTTTCACATATCTCACAAAGTCATTGGGGTGCTCCCTCCTATCAGCGACCATTGATTGATTGATTGGTGTTTAACTCCATGCTTAAGGGTATTTCACTTATATGGCGGCGGTGTACCTTCCAAAAGAGTGAACAACAACACTACCATAATGTGAAGTGTTATAAATAAATGCTCTGTTGGAAAATTAATGTTCCTCCATAGCTGAGAGCATACATATACTTCAATAATACTGCCATTCGCCATAGGGACCATTGAAGGATTGATTGATTGGTGTTTGACGTCGTGCTTGAGGGTACTTTCACTTATATGACAGCAGTGTATTCCAACATTAATTGACACCAACACAACCAACATGTGAAGCATTTCAGTTATGTTGGAAAGTTAAGAAAACCGAGAAGAAACCTCGTAAAAACCACCCCTGTAATTGCCAGAGCCACATCGTGTGACTCACTCATATACCTGAATGTCGACAAACAGACTCGATCCTGTGAACGGTACATCGAAGTAGGCATTAGTAAGCGCACTCGTTAACCACTAAGACGCGGCCGCGGGCACCATTAAAGGAGGATCAGGAGTCAGAAACACTAATCACAAATACAGGCTCATAAATAAAATGTACTGGTTTCAAAAATAGCTTACAATCCATGTGTATGTATTGTACCTTGGTCATGGAAAGAACAAAAAAAGATAGGGGGAATATAACAAAAGTATAGCAATGATCATGCGGATAGTTTGAATAGGGCTAAGGACAAGCTACTGATCAAACTAGAATATAAGCTAAACAAACACATTTTTTTCCATCTTCAATCAAGGACCATAGCTTTTTTTTAATTGCAAATTTATAAATAACTTGCAATCCTTTAGAAAAGCTACATAGATAATGTCTAGCTTATTTGACAGATAAGCTTGATAAAGACTTTCAAGAGACTGTGGCTAAAAGCAGAAGTTCTCAACCACATATAAAAAAAACCCAGAGTTACTGAGATTATTGGTGAAAGGCAATGTATATACACCGCCAACTATATGTATACTTTTTTGGTTTGGCTACATTGTTACAATGAACTTGACACTATCATGTAATCTACACTGGTTGAAAATAGTCATAACTATAAAGTAAATATATATTGTTATTTTAAAGTATGTAACTGTTATTGACATTTTCATCTAAAAACAGTCAGTGTATATATAAATGCCACCAAAATAATCCGCATCTCATTACCAAGTTTTGAGTAGCAGCTTTGTGACTGGTATTAGACTCTGTCCAATCTATTTTTGACAACACAAAACTTGGGATTTATTTATATATGGGTTAACCCCATTGTCTTGTCAATATCATACTGATGCAAAATTGCCCATTTTCTAACAATTATCCCGGACATTAGAGGATATATTTGACAGATTATCCCTATGATATGTACAATAGTTTGACCTGAACTTTTTGATAAGCAGAGCTTTAAAAATAATGTATTAGTTTGCAGAAAAATATTTTAAAAAATTATTAAATGGAAATATAAAAACCAACAGTTATGGACTTAGATATAATGATTCTAAGATATATAAATCTAGTTGCCAGTTTTCACTTAAACAATGAACTTGTATAATAAATAATGAGTAATAAATGTTAGGGGAAATTTGTGTGATTGATTGGAGTTTAGCGCCGTACTTAAGGTTATTTCACCCACATGACGGCCTGCCAGCCCGCTGGGTGAAGGAAACCACCCTTGAGGTCACGAGCAACAAAAAAGGTAAAATAGTACAAATTCAGATCAATAACATGATGTGTTATAATAAGACATCACAAACAGATCCGCTTCATGTTGCCCCTTAACCCTGAAAGCACCAGGGCAACATGAAGCTCGCTCCCAGCTCCTAGGAGGTCAAAATTATAATATTTCATCATTGCAAAAAATAAAGCAAACATAAAGTTAATCTTGCCATGCTAAATATAGAGAAAAACAAAATTTGTATGCCGCCACCACCAAAATGAAACATATATATTCAAATAAATGAAAGGTAAAAATTATGAATAAAATGACATAGAGACACGTATTGGAAACAGACCCCTGAATATTGCGAACACCTCGAGAGCAGGAGTGCAAATCAAGAAATAGAGTTTTGATTAACCACTCAGATTCCAGGATTGGATTTTTCTTTAAGGCTGAACAGCCGAATTATTGTTTCTTCAAGAAAGCTTTTCCAAGAAAAAACCATTTGAAGGGCAACACCTGATAGTCGCGAATCACCAGAAATGTAGACTCAGTGCAGTAATTCCGATCTCGACCAAAGGCCATTTCACTTACAGGATGGCATGCCAGCCCAATGGGTAACACAAATAATCCCTGGCGCACTGCCAACAAAGAAAGACAAGACAGGACAAATACAGGACTATCCCAGGATGTTATACAAACAGATCTGCTTCATGTTGCCCCTTAGCTCTGAAAGCAGCAGGGCAACATGAATCTCTCTCACCAGAGGACTAATGGGTGAAAGGCAAAGAAAGTGAGTTGGTTCTGCTCAGAGGTGTGTCAGGTCAGGGGTCAGGTTAAAGTTCAGGGTTTACATTCACAGTAAGCCCAAAATGCCGTAATCCCAAAATGCCGAAGCCTAATCTGAAACATAACTGATGCCGATAAGATAAGCTGTAGATATATAATTTCTAAATGAAAAGCATGCAAGACGTAATTCACTTACAAGGTGTCTACTGGGGTCGGAGGTGACAGGGGAGGAGAAGGCGCGTACATGGTTGCCATGGTAACCACCACCAGACTGTAACACAACATCCAACATTCTAAATACAGCCACCGTAATCTATTTTCATGATCTAAGTTTTTGTTCATTTTCAAACTTATGAGAGAAATTATGTTGATGTTTTTTTAATAAAAAAAGACTTAAAAAATAATATATATATAAGTACATAAAAGTGTAACTAAGCAACAGCCTTAAAAAGGGTACACACAATTTTACCATAAAAATAAAGTAAAAACAAAGCATGGAGAGGTAAATAAACCAAAGTGTTCTTTATACTTAATGCATTTCTGAATAGTAAAGAATTAAGATTATGATGACGGAGGCATGCTTAAAAGCTGTGCTGAAAGATATTTCACTTAAGATGATGGAAAACTATAAATAACAGTAAAATGTGAATTGTTTTGCTTTGTCAGTAAATTTGTTTGTTTCTTTGATTGGGGTTTAACGTCGTACTCAAGGGTATTTCACTTATATGATGACAGATTGTCCACTTCCCACTGTGCCTTGCCCTATTATGGTGGAAAACCGGAAGGAAACCTCGTAAAAACCACCCCCGCTATTGCCGGAGCCACATCTTGTGACTCACTCATATACCGCAGGGTCGACAGACGGACTTGATACCGTGAACGGTACATCAACGCATGCATTAGAAAGCGCACTCGCTAACCACTATGCCACAGCCACGAGCCTGTCAGAAAATCTAATTTCCTTCAGTATTCAGCTAAGACAGTATATGAAAACCAGTTGATTGAGGCACTATTAAATTTATCTGCTATTAGATGACATCGGGCCATACTGAAGGCATACAATAAATGTGCTAGGACTACGAGCCATTTAACAAGGACAAGACACAATACAAAGACATCACAAACAGATCACCCGCACAGGTTAGATGGAAGATTAAGTGAAAAATTAATAATTGAATTATCCTGCATGGGGCGGCCAACTGTTGTAATGTAGGGAAATCCACTTGAATGGCATTGCCCATTATAAAATTGATTAAAAGCACAATGAATAATGGACACTAGCACAACCAGGATGTGAAGCGTTTCCATAATGTCGGAAAGTTAATTTCCTCCAGTGCCAAGGAAAGACAGTATTCCTACTCTGCAAATAGACTGCCCTTAGCCACAGGGCCCTTCATAAAATTGAGAAATTATGTTATTTTCAAACTAGAAGTCTCAATTATCACACCAGAGATTATCTCATCTGCTAGAACTATTCCTACTGATGAGTTTGGCAAAATCCAATCAAGCTACAACTCACATAAGATACACACAGTTGCCTCCCTTCATCGGAGTCATAACTTCAATCTACATTAATGATCTAAAGACTATATAACAATGTTGTTAGATGTCAAAAACCATTCCAAGAATCATGTGAAGATAGTCAAGAAAATTAAGACAATTCCACAAATCACCCAAGTCATGCAAACCATGTTCCGTTTAAACTGTTATAACATGCTATTTGTTTTGTTTTGTTTAATTAATTATAATACGATGATAGTATGATGATAAGGGATTGGATGATTGGTGTTTAATGCCATGTTTAAGGCTATTTCACTTATATGAAGGAGGTGTTCTACAAAGCGTGGACAGCAACACTACCATTATGTGGAGTGTTACACATAAATGCTCTGTTGGAAAATTAATGTTTCTCCAGATCTGTCAATCAAAATACACTTCAATCATTCTGTCTTGAAGGGGTGAAGAGAGTATTATTTAGGATGTCCGCATTCTTCTAATGAACGTTTAGATTACAGAAGTTATTACATATTACTAAAAATGTCAATTGGTAACCACTAATCCGCAGCTGCTGGCGTATCAAATTGGTGAGATTAGTAGACCAACACGCTAATCATTAATCCACTAATCCGCAGCTGCTGGCGTATCAAATTGGTGAGATTAGTGGACCAACACGCTAATCATTAATCCACAAATCCGCAGCTGCTGGCGTATCAAATTGGTGAGATTAGTGGACCAACACGCTAATCATTAATCCACAAATCTGCAGCTGCTGGCGTATCAAATTGGTGAAGGAAATCATCTATGCAGTGTCTTCGGTAGGATTAGAAATCTGTCATAAATCTCTATTTTGAGAAATTTTGCCTGTCAAAATTATCCATTTTCCTATCTTTCCTATGTAAAAATTCAGAATTTCTACCCGTCATTTTAATTTTTTTTTTAAATTTGCGTGTTGAAAAAGATGGGTGGACGGATCTCTTGCTAAGACTATGCTTTGATGACATCCGTCGCCAAAATAATGACAAGATACGTTAGCACAAAACACTCGATGAGCCAACTGGGTAAGCTATATTTGCAAATGTTAATCAAGGTAGACATGTTAGGGTTTTTAATTAAGGGTTTAACACTGTATAGAAGGTAAATTCACTTATAAATAGTGTGACTCACAGCTGGTTTAGGTTTCGGTGATGTGGGCGGAGGTTCGTTGCCGCTCTGTGTACCAGAGGTTTTAGGCGACAACGACGACACAACATTCGCTTTCTACAGTGGGCAAAAAATAACAGATGTCAATAAGTTTACTTGAAAACTAAAAAATAATATTATACTTACCAGGGGTGGAAATGTTTAAAATATTTTGTCACAACATTTTTCGAATTTTGCCCTGCAGGCCGTTTAGCCCAATGTTAAATTCTGAAGAAATTAACAGGACAATCTAAATTTTTACTGGATATGTCCTGCAAATGTATCTTTATTTCCACCCCTGCTGACAATGATTTAAATTGAATATTTTTTAACCTTTAATAAGTTATAGTGTCATTTTTGTAACAATGTAATTTTTCTAAAAATAAGCAAAATGAATTTAATGTTGAGCAACTTTTCTTAGAAATGTGCATATTGAAAATATAAAGTGATAAACTTTACAACATATTATAAACCGTAATGTGTGAGTATTAATAATTAAGTTAATTGAGAAACGGTTATTAATTTCAAGCTTGAGGCATGCCTTGATTTATGTAATAAGAAGAAGCAGATCGCATATGGTGATCAAGGTTTTTTGTTCAGATCATATAAGGTGTGTGAATGCATACCATATGAATACTGCGTTTTACACAATCACAGATTTCCCATTCTGTTATGGCATTGTGTTATGCTCTATAATTAAGTTATTTGTAGTAAGGATATTTGTAGAAAGAATATATGTAAGCAAAGTCAAGAAATTTGTATTAAATTTCTTTGTTTCTACGTTTGACACTCAGCTGGCTATGGATATTTATTGACCAAACGCCAACGTCTACCCATAATTGTACTCTTTGGGGGATTTATCTCAAACTAATTTCAACAGGGACCCATTTCACAAAGTGATGTAAACTCACGCAAAACTTAATTACCATGACGACCAGAACTGAAGACATAGTGTTGCTATGACAGTAACGTTCGATGTAAGCTAAGATCACTTTGTGAACGAACCTAGGTTAGTATCACAGCCTAAGAAACTACTTGAATTTATATTTAATTTCCTTGGCCTGAATTCTGACTTAAGTGAGAATCTTTAGGCACAAATTCAAATTCAAGATTGTATTAAGCCTATATGGTATTTATTCCATATTGGCTCTTTTCTTAGTGTTATTAGGATAATTATCCTAAAATATTCATGGTTTGAGATCAAAAGTAAAGAATACATTTTTCAGAGTTTCACTTAAGCCCAAAACTCCTTTGTGAAATCGGTGCCTTTTTTCTTTGCTATATACATGTACTTCTGCTCAAATACATAAGAGATAAATCCCCAAAAGTTGATTCTGATTCATTGATTGATAGGTGTTTAACGCCACATTAGGAGGATTAAATGTTCCAAAAGTGAGCTATTAGAAAGCTGGAGCCTATTTCACAAAACGATCTGATCTTACACATAAATAACAGGACGACTGGTGCTGAAGACATAATGTTGCCATGACAGTTACGTTCAACGCAAGCTAAGATCGTTTTGTAAAACTGGACCCTGTTCATATTGCAGTTTAACGAATATGACCAGGTAGTGTAAGAAATGAAGAGATTCAGCTGATGTTTGATAAGTCATATATTTTCAGGGCCGGGATCCAGGTCAAACGTTTGGGCAACCATCATTTACTATCCAGGCCAAAAAATATATATAAATATATATAAAAATATATATGTGTGTGTAAAAATGACGTGCATCAGGCCCTGATGTATGTCATGTTCTATCCCCTATCTAACATCAGATGTCTCCAAAATTTGTTATTAATGGTTAGAAAGATTATAGTCAGCCTCTGAAAGAAAATCCAATGCCTTGGTGCATTCAAAGGCATTTCACACATGGGACGAGCTGTAGGTAGAAAAACGAGTCCGCTGTCAGCTGTCAATATATGCCATAGTTTAAATAAAGTGTCACTTTTTATAATGAAATTGGATAACAGATGTCGATTGTATCAGCTGATCAAATCCTAACAAAGTTACATAAGGATGTTTCTTTGTTTGACTGGGGTATAAAGTTGCACTCAAGTGTATTTCCCTTATATGACGAT
This sequence comes from Mopalia kennerleyi, assembly GCA_034783855.1. Lineage (NCBI taxonomy): Eukaryota > Metazoa > Mollusca > Polyplacophora > Chitonida > Mopaliidae > Mopalia > Mopalia kennerleyi. The sequence goes on along the minus strand of JAVFBX010230772.1, from coordinate 2,970 downwards.
GGATTGTCCACTTCACACTGTTCCTTGCCTTATTACGGTGGAAAATTGGGAGGAATCCCCGAATCCTCATAAAAACCACCCCAGCGATTGCCGGAGCCACATCATGTGACTCACTCATATACCTGAGGGTCGACAGATGGAATCGATCCTGTGAATGGTAAATTGGAGTTGTATTAGGAAGTTCACATGCTACCACTAAGACACGGCCACGGGCCCTCTACTGAAGAGGCTTATGCGGTTAAATCCTTAACTGCAGTCCCGCCCAGCCCAGGTAGGCAGGTTTGATATTTACGAGAGGGTTATTTTAGTGTCTTAGTAAATGAGAAAGATCTACTCTATCATTTCAGAAAGATCTTTCCGAGGTTACAGGAATCAATTTGGGTTTTCTACAGCGTACAGAAAATTAAAAAACAATCAGTAATTTTAAGAGGTTAGGATGACATTAATTAATAAATTATTAAATGTTAAAATTTTCATTAGTTATTGAAAACAACTTGGAACCATTTACACCTTGAGTAATTAGAATTAATTTTTTTCTTTAATAGAGTTGTGTTCAAATTCTTGGAAACCATTAACACCCTATTTAAATAAGAATAATTTTTTTAATACGGTTAGAATATTGTGCTACAGTAAACAGATGTAGGCAGCTGTGCGAGCTCGACTGCTAGGCTGTAGCGATGTGCATAGAACAACAACAACAACACAACTACAAGTCAGTGCTAAAACTACAACACACATGTGCTCAGCTAGCGTATCAGCCAATCAAAGCCTCACTTACGAAGCTGTCAATCGGCGGTTCACTGTTGTAATCCGTTGTTGGGGGATCCACACTGGTTGTTGTTGTTGTAACATCAGTTTCATCCTTGGAACGCTCATCGTATGTGATATCCAATGGCTATATACACATAATAAAATCACCGTGAAATTTACTCATTCAGATGCGAATAATATTGTTTCTCTATTAATAAAGTTTAACGTACATGTACCTCTGCACTAAAGAAAATGGAATAAAACAAAGCCTCTCTGTATCGCTACATAGCTTCAGGAATTTGTTCTTTTGGTGATTTACATTAACTCTGTTCACTTACAGGACGACTTTGAAATGGGAGTTAGTGTAAATACATATATTAAGTTCCTAAGTCGTTGTACAAATAGGGACTATTTTGCAGAATATTGACTTGAACCGAACTACTTTTAATACATTGACAGAGGTGCATTGGGTTTGTTTGATTGGGGTTTAACATCATACTCAAGGGTATTTCACTTATATGACTAGGTTTGTCCACTTCACACTGCTGCTTGTCGAATTATGGTAGAAAACAAGAAGAAACCTCGTACAAACCACCCCCGCAATCGCCGGAGCCACGTCGTGTGACTCGCTCATATACCTGATGGTCAAAAGACGGACTCGATCCCGTGAACAGTAAATCAAAGTAGGATTAGTACGCTACACTAAGCCAAGGCCATGGGCAAGGTTCACGGGCAACAGAACTCTGAACAGAGATTAATAGGTGTTCGAACTATCGCCTCTAAAGTGATTAACAGTATGGATTGAACCTCTCCTTTTTGTATTAAAGTCTGTCCTATCCTCTACCATACCTTCATTCACTGAAAAATTCCCAATAAAATGAAAGCAGCAAAATGAAGGGAAAGGATTTCTAAAAACATGCAATACTGAGCCAACTGGATGGTAAATTAGTCCATAAACAATGCAACCGTGATAAAGCAGACATGCGTAAAATAGGTTCGAGGACATTGGTTTGATCGACCCGATTAGTATCTTCTGCTTTAACTACTTGAGCTCCAGGTATTAGGGGAGTTACAGGTAAAATAACATAGTACCAATTAAAAAATAATATAGTCAATTGTTTTTTAAAAGGAAATAATGGATTATGACTGGGTAAATGGACTGTATTTACAACATGCATATTTTTTTATTTATTTTATATAATGAGGCCAAATTTCTCAAAGAAAATAATTATCAAAATAAAGCTCCTTTAGCAAGGGTGAAAAATATATCATTTCAAATGATACACATGTTACAATAATTTTGGACTGGTACATTTTGGAAAAATGATAGAAGCAAAATTTCAGACTGGTACATTTTAATAAAAAGAAATAATCTCACTGATTGACTTACCCGTGTTTGTTCTGCTTCTATGTTTCCATGGTTACTGCTGTGACCGTTTGAAATGACATTGGCTTGCTCGTTAGCAGTTTGCTTCTTTATCTCATCTCGATATATTTGCTCGAGTTTTCGTATTGACCTGGGTCGGACGGTGGGAGGATAAACCCAGGGATCTTCTTTCTTCTCGCCGTTTTCATCCTCAGAATCACTGTTATTTACAAAATGAACAACGTATCAATAGCCACTAGGAATAGCACAAAGCATACCTGTATCACTACTAAAATTTGTTCGTTTGGTTTGTTAGTTTGGGGTTTAACGGCATACTCAAGGGTATTTCACTTATATGATAATGTGCCAGCCCAATGGGTGAAGGAAGCCGCCACTGGCAACAAACAAAGACAAGACGGGACAAATACAGGACAACAACAGGACGCAATACAGACACCACAAACAGATCGGCTTCCTGCTCCCTGTTTGTTTGGTGTTATACATCAACTCTCAAAGTTTTTCACTTACAGGACGACTTTGAAATGGGAGTTATTGTAAATACATATATTAAATCCCAAATTCGTTGTACAAATAGGGACAATTGTGCAGAATAATATCTTGAACCAAACTATGTTAAATACATTTACAGAGGTTCATTGGGTTTGTTTGATTGGGATTTAATGTCATACTCAAGGGTATTTCACTTATATGACAATGGATTATCCACTTCACACTGTTCTTTGCCTAATTACTGTGGAAAACCGAGAGGATACCTTGTAAAACAAGAGATCCATGAATGGATCTTGACGCCCACACTGTTAAGATATTTTGAAGGGAAGGGTCAAAGAGGGGAC
>JAVFBX010230761.1:0-10850 GCA_034783855.1 Mopalia kennerleyi | reverse complement strand
CTGGGGAACCTGCTAAACCCAGATAAGAATAGGTGCAAAGTATTTCAGGCAATTGCAAATTACATTTTGCAAACTAAAAAAACATACTAACATCTAATATTTGAATAGCAATATATTCAAGTAACGACATAACAATTGACGTTATGTTATGGTGCGAATAGTCCGGCGAGGCTGTATGCACCATTAAAACCAAACAAACAAACAAACAAATACTGTTACAGTCAATCAGATCCACTTCTTAACAAAATTTTAATCATTTTCAATTAATGTGTGTTTTGGCTGGGTACCCAGTCACGTTGATATAGCTGGCTATGAGCAAGCAGGTTCTCTAGCCAAGGCAGCATTGTCATGTACTAATGTATCTTACAGTGTGGATCTCTCTGTTTCAGAAGTCCTGAGTAAGGCGAAAGTCTATTTTATCAACCAATGGCATCATGAATGGGACTCAGTAACAACTGGAAAATTATTTTTATCAACTGTATACTATAATGTTCAAATTCCAGCTATTTATTAGCCTCTACAACCTTTACGTTATTTTTTTAACACCAGAATAATACAAAATATGACACGGATTGGTGTATATCATAAAATCTAATTTTTATGATTGGTTGTAAATAACTAAAGTTGACAGAGTTTTATAAACCATATTTACCATTGTTAGATCCAAATTTTAACTATATAAGATATTGACTGTTACAAAAATCATTTTATTTTACTCTTTAAATGGCATATGTTCTGGTTAAGTTTTGAGTATCTTTGTCTGAAAATATGCAAGTTTTCTTCTTGAAGTAAGTCTTTGTACAAAATACTGTAACTAAAGTATTAAAATCTGAGGAATAGTGAAATTTGTGTAGAAATATGCGGTTGATGTACACGCCATAGATGTTTAATAGTGCCATGTAGCGTACCTGATGTCAAAATGTCACCCATACAAGGTCACACACCGAGGTTGTGACCAATGACCCTATCTGCCAGAGATTGCATTTCTGTTTTGGTATAACAGTTGTCCGTCTAACCCTTGGTCGAATAGTTAGTCATTACTATGTTACTAGTAACATAACGATGCGATAATAAACGGCCCAATGTTCGTTGATTCAATTGTGTAATGAACACATTCAACACGAGTACCATACATATTACGTATACCTCAGCTACTGAGTGTTATGTAGTGTGAAAAATGGGGATGGTTTGTTCTGCCCTCCTCCCACTCTTCTCTCCGCCTCCTTAAACGTCTTGTAAAATAGTACAGGGACTCTATGCTATTGCAACGATTACAGAGTCTGACAAAATCAATTATACTCGTTGAACTGTTGTAAAAACAGTTGAGCGGGTATAATTAATTTTTGTCAGACAGTGTGGCTTAAGGATTCTGCTCTGTCCGCATGTCATGTCCATGAGTGGGCGTGATTAGGGTATTGTACACATGTCTGTTCAAAAGAGAAACCCACTACCCGTGTATTGTATACCTATGTGGAGCGCTGGTCCCGCCAGCCATAGACACCCGTTCTAGTCCCGGTGGAGGCAAGTACAATTTTCTTTATCCATACGTACAAACAATATATAAAAGTGTGTGAAAGTCATGTCTAGAAGAATCCACTCAATTTGTGTTTTGGATGTCCACCATATATTGGGATTATAGAATATATCAAATTGAATCGGACACTGGCTTTATCGTCTAATCAGCTCATAACGTTTGGGATGTTTAGGAGTTTATCGCATATTGACAGATCTATTAAAGTGGTTGTCCGAAAAATATCACAAATTGGCATATAACTGAGCTGCCATACCAACATAGACAGGTTGTCGTTGTATCTGATTAGTGTGGTCTGTTAATTCATTGTGGAATTGTTATGGAGACTAGCAACAACAAAAAGTATAGAAAGCCGGGAAAAAAAAATAGTTAAAGCGAGAATAGCGAATCTACAGCATAGAATTTCGATATTAAATATAGTATATTAACTGAACAGAGAGATAACGATTCTGATTGGTTGATTTACCATGTCTAAGTGTGTTTCACTTATATATGGTGTATCCAACAGTAATTACCACATATAAACAACCATACAATTTGAAGAGTTCAGCTGGGATGGAAAAGTAATGTTCCTCCAGTGTATACATAACACATATTGTCATAAGCTACAGGCCGGGAGATTCAGCAAGAATAATTTAACTTTAGCTTTGAATCCATAGGAAAGTGAACATAAAAGTCAGTTGTTCAGAATTAGGATCGGTATTTGGGGACAGGATACAGCTCACTGTTAGAAGAACCAGGAAAAGGCTGGTCAAAAATTTGACCAGCTTTTTCCTGGTCGGTCACGAATGTACCATGTTTTTGCTGGTCGACGGCGACCAGATTTTTCCTGGTCGTTTCGACCAGGTTCTCCTAACAGTGAGGCGACGGAAGAATATGGTATGAAAAAACAATGCTTGTTTAGTGTGGATTTTAGTTTTTCGGAAATTATGTCTTCCTCCAGTTTTCTTTTTGAAAAATCTGTTTGATTCTTGGTAGATAGTTTTTAATATTGATTGAAAATGTTAATCCACATACTTCACAAAACAATGAAGATTTTAACTCAATAATATAATGTTTAAGAAAACCCGCCTATTAATAATGCCACTCTGTTGTATCGATGATATGCTTTGGAATTTAAATTATGCTCAAGGTGTTACATTTTTAAATCTGAAAAGAAATTTGAAAGACAAACTCAAGGTGTTACATTTTTAAATCTGAAAAGAAAGTTGAAAGACAAACAATAAAGTATACATATTTAAAAAAATTATCATCCTAATAGAATGCAATCAGACTGCATTATTAAATTACATACAATATTCTTTTGTATTTGTCAGGCAATAACGGATAAATAAACGTCTATCTCAGATGACATCCCCCAGGCAACCCTTAACATATAAATCACTGTCCTGTATTAATATATATGGCCCATACAATAAATAAACTCGTCTCGTTAAGAACATAGTCTAATATAAATTTACTGATGGATCGTTCTAATAATACCCTCGTTTCTAATTGAACCTCATATATAATGTACATACGCGGACATGTCAGGTACTGATAGCCAATAACTTACTTTTGAAAACACGATCAGAGAGTTGTCGATTAACATGTGTCCTGATATAAGAGGATTGCGCATAATGGTGTGTTTGATCTCAGAATCAATGCTTATCGTAAGATATGTTAAATAAACGCATATAATTTCAAAACAATTATAAAAGGTTGTCTTTTAAATAAAGTAATGTTTCATATTCCTGCCGCGTTCGAGTTTTATCTTGTTAGACAAGTAGTTGTTTAACAACGAATTAACAGATTTTTTATTTTAGTTTAATAGATCTTTCTCTAAAACTTATCTTTCTTATCATTTATTCAAGTCAGTCGGTCCCAGGGAATGGAACAAATTACCAATACATATTCGAATCATTCAATCAACATCACTATTCAAATCAAAATTATACTTACTTCAATCCATCCAACTGTGATAATTCCACATTCATCCTGGCAACTTCTCATTGTATTAAAAATTTCCATTAACAAAATACTAGCTACCATATATTTAACAGCCTAAAAAAAGTTTCAATAATTAACCTAGTTATGTTTTCAATTGAACAAATTATAAATATTTGTATTTATAAATTGTTCTTTTAACGTATTATATATATATATTATGGTGAATAAATATCAAATCAAAATCAAAAAATATATATATTTAGGACCAATTCAATACGTTCGAACGCTGCAAAAAAAAATACCAATAGTTTGAATTGTGAACGCGATTACCCATATTACCCTCATGATTGGATCGCATTGGGATTTGGGACCAGATTCCAAACAATTTAACAATATCTTCAATTAGGGACTTGTCATATCATGTGGCTTTTGTGCATTTTAAAAACATTTACGAAAAACAGGACCATATACCTAGATGCAGATACAAACGAGCTGCTGTAATTCACGTGGCAACGGTGCAGTTAGCAGAGCTAGAGCGAAATACAAACAGCCGATAAGCTTAACTTTCTTCAGAGCATGACCAAACGATTGATTGAACTCTCTCGAAGTAAGCTTACAAAATCCTGCCCAATATCGAGTAATCTCTCCAGGACCCCAATAGGTCACGACTTCCTCATCTCTAAGCAAATTTATATGAAATCAACAGCCATTTTAAAGAACGATGCTAAGGAAGGAGGAGTTGGTTACACATTGTCCAACAAATAACATTCAGACTACATGTGCATACGGTTTGGCGAATAGTATGACACCTAAACCATACTAGTCCTTTAGGCGAGAATTCCAGTGAATAAATTATACTGACCGTTCACCTTGTTATTCCAGCAAGACCCGCAATAAAATATGTATTGGTGAAGCAGATGGCCACTTATGTGTGTTCTATCGCCACGCAATGACACAAACTACATCTACCATCCATTGGTATGAAACAAACTTATTTTCACTATTTTAACATGTTCACATTTCAACTATTAACTTTAGACAACTAGCTGATCGTACATGTATGAGAAAATTAAGAACATTTCTTAAGCATATTTGAGAGTGAATACAACACTTTCTTTATTTTCCAGGAAAAATCAATGCTTATCGTCACCTTTATAGTGATCCCAAGTATATATGTTTGTTTGATACGGTATTTGGGTTAGCACTATTAATACATGCGCTGTGTGTAGATTCCACCAGAATTCACATATCTTTCAGACTTTCCGAGGTTCTGGATTCAAATGCTGAATTGCGAGCTATGTATTGTCACAATTGAAGAACATTAACTTAAAGGCGAAACAATCACGCCATGCTTTCAAGGTATTCCAACATGTGTTGTCTGTAATATGCTTTAAACGTTATTTTCTTTTTGCACATTCCAGATTAAGGCAGTTGCGTTGACGTCTGGCAGCAAATATTTTTTGCATTAAAATGACTTTTATACAAACCATGTGTCAGTTTAGTTATTTCTGATCACAAATGCATCCTATAAAAGTTTTCATATTATTGTGTAGCATATTCATAATCTGGTTTGAATTGTCGGAACAATGAGTCATTCCCAACTCATAGCCAGCCTACTTTAAAGGGAAAGACAACTGTTTTTCGACCTAAACTTATTATTGTTATTGTATATTTTCAAAGCCAACCATCTGTATTGCACTTGCATTTGAATTAGCATAGCCATTAATTAGTTGATTTAAAGAGCAGACTCGGCAGAGTTGACGTCATTGTTCCAAACCACGGTAGTTGTATCATCTAGTCGTAGCTGTTCCCCACTGGTGACCGACCGTGTTTTCGAACAATGACGTCAGTCCCGCCTGTTAAATGAACTATTAACGGCTATGCTTACTCAAATGCGAGTGCAATACTGATGTTTGTCTTTGAAAATATGCAATAAAAGCAATACGATGAAGTTGAAAAACAGTTGTCTTTCCTTTTAAGGAAACCTTGTTCCAAAAGTTGAAGCCTCAATCCATCAACCATTATTCCACAATTTGAAGCCACATTCTATGAACTTAAAGAAACTTTCTTCCATAATTTGAAGTCATTATTCCATGTTTCACCCTGAGAATCATTTGGCTGGCGTGTAGAAAAAGATATATCACACTTGTACGTGTTTTACAGCTCTATAGAAAATTGTAGGTATAAATCAGTAAGAACTATAGAATGGAATTGTGCTACTGTGAAGATTTGTATTCTGAAAGCAAGTTTGTGGTTTATGAGAATCTGATATGAGTAAACTTGTTTTTGTCAGTCAGCTAGCCAGCTGAATGGAAAGCTATCAAGATGCCACAGGTCTTGCTTGACATTATTCATGTTTGATTGATTGATGTTTGACGCCATGGTCACGATTATTACCCTAAATCACCTCAAATTTCGTTCATCACAAATCCTCACCTTTTTGCTTGTTGTGACAATATTACAGCATTTTATTCCAACAAGTTTATGTGTTCTGACAAATGTTGATACTTTCTAACCATAAAATTCATCTTCAGCCTCCAAACACAATTTCCAAGTCTTTTAAATAGCTTCCAAAATAGGAATGTTATTGACGAATTTTAGGTGATTTAGGGTGATTTCTGAAAATCCCTTGGCTAGGGATGTTATAAGAGGAGATTGACAGGAGAGTGCTCACCGCTGTAAAATGCAAATGCTTGAGGCTAACAGAACAATATATTCTTTTCAGTTGTCTTGAAAATTGTTAAAATTATGAATTGAACAAAAATCGTTGTATTTGGGAGCTAATCTATGACTCCTTACCAAAGATGTAGAGGATATTGCACAGTGAAGTTAGAGTGAACGTTGAGAGAGGGATGGGTGAAATAGGTGACCCCGGATATGTGAAGAGTTGAGTCGTTAATCCTTTCAACAGTTCGCTAGAGCAATAATACATGTATATCCGAACTCCATAATTCAATCTTTTTATTAATATCAACGGTATGTCCCTAAATCAAAACTTTTTTGGGGTGCAAATTTTATATTACATCTTCAAACCTGGTGACTTGTCTTTAGTGGAATGGCGGAATAGGAAACTTGACCAATGACGAAGTGGATTAACAACATTTACATGTAGGAAGCAACTGTTATTCAGTGGCCGTGAAATGTCGCTTTAAAGAAGTAAGAAAATATTGGTATGTCATCGGCATTTAAATAATAAACCAGGTTAAAATGTGTCTTCAATTAATCATGATGATCTCTCAGCGGGCAACAAGTAAGGATCTATTGATTATATGAAGGGTACATTAAGCTTTTCACAATGATAATCTCAAGGCAGAGTTTATACGAATGAAATACCTTAGAATATAACTATAAACACAGTATGGTCTCAATGGAAATTGGACTGTTTGTCAGAAGCAAAATTTAAGACCATTATGGACATTCAACAAATCTGATACCCCTAAAACAATATGAAGCGATATCTCCTAATGATCTCCTAAACAAGTTAGGCCCGCGGCTGTGGCTTAGTGGTAGGGAGAGTGCTTACTCATCCTGCTCCAATGTACTGTTCACAGGATCGAGTCCATCTGTCGGCCATCAGGCATATACATTGTGGCTCCGGCAATCCCGGGGTGGATTTTACAAGGTTTCCTCCAGGTTTTCCACCATAATTAGGCATGGAACAATGTAAAGTGGAAAATCCATCGTCATATAAGTGAAGTACCCTTGAGTACGACAAAATCTCAATCAAACAAACAAACAAACCTAAACAAGTTTTATTTATACTCCTAAACCAGTATTACCGATCCCCTATGCATGTATGTTCTTAAACCAGTATAGAGTATAGTTTTAAAACCAATGTGAAGACGATGGGTGCTGATGCATTGTCCTAATCCAGTAGAATTGTGAATGCTTATCTGAACTGAAATGAAGGCAATGTATACTCCAAAACCAGTGGGCCTGCAGCCGTGGCTAAGTGGTAGCATGTGTACTTTCTAATCCTACTCCAATTTACCCTTCATGGGATCAAGTCCATCTGTCGACCATCACGCATATGAGTAAGTCAAATGATGTGGCTCTGGCAATTGCAGGGGTGATTTTTAAGAGGTTTTCCACTATAATAAGGCAAGAAACAGTGTGAAGTGGACAATCCATCATCATATAAGTTAAATACCCTTGACTACGATGTTTAAACCGCAATCAAACAAGCAAACCAAAATCAGAGCAGGGTATGATTGATCCAAAAACTTCAGGATTTCAAAGCAAAAGCCAGTATTAAATGATTTCCATTCACCCTTTCCCCTGCAGCTTACTGTCTCCTTTTTGAGTATCCTCAACTGAAATAAGTGAGGCTTTCACACTTATGTTGTGTTTAGAAATAACAGGTAATTGAAATATGTTCAGGTATTAAATGGCCTCATGTAAGCTATATTGCATATTTCAATGTTTATTTTATAATTAGCCTTACGTTAATATGTTCAGATAAAACTTCAGTTCAAGGCCGGAGCTAATGATTTCATTTAATTCTCTGATCGCTATGTTATGTTAAAGTCCTTTTGTTTTATTCCATGAGTTTTGAACAATTTGACCATCATATAATAGAACAGTAAAATTTCCTAAGCCCTGTGTATTCACATCAGTGGGTTTTATCTGTGTTTAAACAACAGTGAGCAGGTGTTTTCATTGGTTAAATATCATTTAGAGAAGTCCTCTATCAGAGGTTCCCCATTCTATATGAAGGTCATTACAGTCACATTCGTCATAAAACTGTCATCAAAATTGGAGTTTACAGCAATTTATCACATGCCATCCTCCACTAAATTGATTGGCCGCCCAGAGTTACCATAGTAACAGAGATAGTGTTAAACAAGGTGATCAGTGACTGGCCTCTGCCATCACTCTCTGACAAAGTGGCCCAGGACTTCCAACATTTGACAGACTTTAAGTGAGACTAAATGTTAATTACAGGGACAGGTTGCTTCAACAACCATTTAAATAGAAAAATTAGCATTAACCACATTTTTTGCAACAGCATCATAATTGTTACATCCGTGTTTATAAACATAAACATCAGGAGATTACTGTCAATCACATCAAATTTAGTTTATCAACATGCTTACATTTTTGCTAGTTGTGACAAAATTACAGCATATAAGCAGTATATTTATATTTTTGGAGAAATCATGATATCTAACTGGAGAAATATTGTCTGACGGACACAATTTCCAAGCATTTAAAAAGGCTCTAACGTAGCTATTTTATGGATGAATTTGAGGTGATTTAGAGTAGTTAAAGTTAGGTCACGCGGGAATTTTTCAAATCCAACAAATACACATGACAATTATTTCATGAATTTAAGTTCAGTTGGCACCATGCCATTCCATTTTCTTTACCGTTTGGTATTTGAAAAGTGACAAAATTATTTCAAACCACCTGTGTCTTCATTCTTTTTCAAAAGTGTTAGAAATCTTCGAATGATTGAATAATGATATTACAAACTTCTATCAGTACCATTCTGTGGCCTACAGGGTTGTGCTTTGGATCGCTGAACCTCCTCATACTGCTGAACACAAAAACATTTCACGGAATAATAATTGTCTGCCTAATCAATTGTATTAATAGTTGAATAATATAATAGAATCTGACCTTTGTGTTTTTCATCTTCTCATGAGGAAATGACTTCAAATGAGCTATAGAAGTACGACGTTAAACCCCAATCAAACAATCAATCAAATGAGCTATAGAAGTACGACGTTAAATCAAATGAGCTATAGAAGTACGACGTTAAATCAAATTAGCTATAGAAGTACGACGTTAAACCCCAATCAAACAATCAATCAAATGAGCTATAGAGAATGCAGCATATTATCAAGAATTAACAGACTACATGTACAACTATTATATTAACCTGCCAATGATTTTCTCTGTTTTTTTAATTGGTGGTTTAAAAACAGGCTGTGATATATTATTACTATTTCAAATTACTCCATCCCAGCAACAAAGATAATCCTTTTCAGAATACGGGTTCGTGATTCTTTTATTAAGTGAGATGGCTCCGGCAATCGCGGATTTAGTTTTTACAAGGTTTCCTTCCGTCGTCATATAAGTAAAATACCCTTGAGTATGATGTTAATCCCCGATCAAACAAACAAAACATGACAATTTATTTAGTGGGATGTACAAGGAGCAGGACCCCATGGTTTTGACTCCATGTTCAGTCATCATTAGGAGCCACAAGGTGTTTGGCCATTGCAGTAAATCAGCTGATTATTGACACTATATAATGTGAAACAGACATGTCAGCATAGTTCAGAACAGTCAACAGTGAAAACTGCTGTCATGGGATTTACTAAAAGCTTAACCTCAGATACGTGTCATCATAAAAGTGGATCCGACTGGGATTTTAAAAAAAAAATTGTTTAGGATAAATCATTGTGTTGAGAAACACATTTCTCTGACAAATTTTGATTAAAATGTAAAAGTAAAAAAATTAAATAGGTGCATTGCGCTTTTTGTAGAATTTAACTCATTCTGCATTGTGGATGTCATTTGAATAATGAATTGGACATATTTCTTTTTACTTTAAACAATAAAATACTTCATTTTTGCAGTCCTATGTTGATTGTTTATAGCTATAAAAATAGATAAAGGACAGATAATTACATTTGCTTTTTACAACACCACATATTTGTTTTTTGTTTAGTAACAAAACACAGTGATAATAATTTTTTTTTAATTAATCTAAAAATTGTAATTTTGTTATTCCTACTCTTGAGTATTGAATCCCTTATAAGCTTTAATAAATTAAATTAATTGAGATTTAGTGGTGATCAATGTTGCTAATGGCAACAGGAAAAATAAAGAAAGAAAGAAGAAACTAAGTCCTGTTTTATTATCTCTGATTTGCTCATCAGAAAAGGCTGTTAAACAGGTGCTGAAAACCTAGAATAATGAATCCAGCCTAGGAGCCTAAAGTACAATCTAATCCATGGCTGTACCAGACCTGTAAATGTGTATTGAAATATTCATGCCCATTGGTCATCATCAATAAATCAAGGCTGAATTTGTATTTTGAGAACTAAGAAGAATGGTGGCTCTGTGGATTGTCTTGCTGGCATATGTAAGGCAATTCTCAGTACATTCAGATTATCTGAAATGTTACAAATCACTATTGATTTATTTTACTAAAACTATCCAGCAACCATCAGCTAATTTATAGCCCGCGGCCGTGGCTTACTGTTAGCATGTGGGTTTCCTAATCCTACTCCAATTTACCGATCCGCGGCTGTGGCGTAGTGGTTAGTGAGCGCGCTTTCTAAAGCCTGCTTCGATTTACTGTTCACAGGATCAAGTCCGTCTGTCGACCCTCAGGTATATGAGTGAGTCACAAGATGTGGCTCTGGCAATCGCGGGG